>PGTU02015915.1:0-42337 GCA_002896215.2 Cicer echinospermum | reverse complement strand
TAAAATAACAGGATATACATTATATGCACTAGCTACCATATAATATTCAGATCCCTTGCCCAGCAGCAAGCTATTTTCCAGAAAATCAAATAATTTTCATGTCAAGCACGTACTGACACCATTCTTCCTTTAATTCCATCAGATCTTCCTCAGAATATGATGGACTGGAATTGGCAAAGTACTGCAATATAAAAATTGAACATATTATATTAATTTAGTATCAAATATATAGATAATTTATATATGAAAATCATATAATGCAAAACCGTACCGTTTCTGGGATAATAGTTTTATTTCTTCTCAACAATCTCCTTCATGAATCTCAATATGTAGTACCCACAGTCGATGTTATTTGTTTGACGAGGGCACTTTATTGAGATCCATGTAATGTTATTAGACTTTTGCTTCGACACTTATGCACCTCTTTGAGCTCGATAAACTTTTAAGGCACTATCGAATGAATAAATGTGATTATTAGAGCATGAATATTTATATAAATATATATATATATATAAATATATATATGAAGAAATAAATGAATATTACTTACGTGTCGAGCATAGTCTTTATTTCGGGTGATTGGTGTAATCGCCGTGCACGGGATCCAAATAGTATATCACTTCAGAGACGCATTGATTGCAAATAGCACCCAATGTGCCCTACAACAACAAAAATTGGTTAAGCAATTTTGTTTATAGACAACTAATAAATTAAATTCTCATCAATTAAAAAAAGATAAAATTACGTACCCTGAATATATTGGTGCCAAGAACATTTATCACTTTCTTTATTTCTAAAAACATATCTACAATGTAGTTTTTTACATTATCTGATCGAGTTTCCACATCGACATCTTATGTGGAGACAAAGATGATATTTATTTGACAGTTTCCTCGTGCACACGACCTTCTCGTACAAAACCTTCAATGAAAATTTTAAACTAGATTAATTACCAATACATTTAATTAATTACAAATAAATGCAATTAAAAGTATTTTTACCTTATGTACAAGCTGATTACAGTAGCACTCAGCTCCCTTATGTTCGAGAAGTTCGTACATTTGCTCCTTTTCGAGGTATTCAATATACTCATCTCCAAAGATGTCTTTATTCATTTGTACGATGGGCCGAATCGTTGCTGCTGCCATGTTCCTTTTTATTTGGATGTCAAGACACGCCCCGTATTTACCAAGCGTGGCTGACTTTTATTAGGAGCACAGCAGCAGCGACCGATTTTCCCCGATCCAGATTTTTGTTGCTGCAAGTTGCAGCTTTATTACCCTCCAGCCTTTGTAGTTTGGCAGCCCTATTAACCTCCAATTTTTGAGGTTTGCTGCCTTTTTTTGGCTGTAGGGTGGTTTATTTATTTGGACCTACAAAAATGAGGTAAAATGTTAGTTTTTTGAATCTGAAAAAATGAAAAACCTTAGGCAATAAATGTGACAAACCTTTTCGGGAGATGTAACTGATTTGTCCTTGGGAATCTTTTTTTCGAGGGCAACAAGGTGTGTGGGGCCATGCCACGTAACTGCCAATAGCGTCGCTTAAGAACTTCATATCTCCATCGTTGTCCGGTATGGGCAACGGTTGCAGTTGGTTCGAAAGCAACCGTAGGCGATACTTTGACATGGCCCGCGGGGATCGGAATATTGTGCAATACTTCTCCCGAAGTATTTCTACATATTCCTTTTCCACCTTCCGTTGAGTCGGCGAGGACAAGTATAGGACACATGTAGTGACACCCCTACTATCAATAGTTTATTATATGTAAATGATCATAGGACACATATATGCATATAATGTATTATAGTTTTATTGCTGTAAATGATTCATAGTTATTATATGCATATATCGGATCTGTTATTATTATATAATGGATCTGAATGTAGTTTAGGTGTAAATTTAGGTTATATATATATACGTATCTGAATGTAGGTAATTAGGTTGTAAATTAGGTTGTATATATGTATCTGAATGTAGTTACTTAGGTTGAAAATTACAGGTTACATATATGTTAATAAAGTTACAAAGTTCTGATTTCTGTTCTACTGATTGTGTGAACTGATTGTCTATAATATGTTCTGTTCTACTGATTGTGTGAACTGATTGTCTATAATATGTTCTGTTCTACTGATTGTCTATAATATGTTATGTTCTACTGATTGTCTATAATATGTTTTGTTCTACTGATTGTGAAGTGATTTTGGATCAAAATAATTTTGGATACAAAGATAAAGACAGCGCTTTTTTTAAAAAATGCCATAAAAAGCTAAAAAGCGCTTTTCATTTCAAATAATTAATTTACAGCGTTTAAAAAAAAAACACATTTTACAGCGCTTTTTTTAAAAAGCGCTGTAAAATGTTGTTCTAAAAGCGCTTTAATGGTGCACCTTTTACAGCGCTTTCGTGAGAAAGCGCTGTAAAATGTACAAGAAAAGCGCTGTAAAATGCCCACCCATATATGAAATTATGGGTGGGCATTTTACAGCGCTTTTTTGAGAAAGCGATGTAATATGCACACCCATATATGAAATTATGGTTGGGCATATTACAGCGCTTGTTTGAGAAAGCGCTGCAATATGCACACCCATAACTCATATAATGGGGTGCATATTACAGCGCTTTTTGTGAAGAAGCGTTGTAAAATGTGCATAACAAGCGCGCGTTGTATTTACATGTTTTATAGCGCTTTTTTAAAAGCGCTGTTGTATCATTTACAGCGCTCGTTTCCACAGCGCTTATTTTTTTGAAAAAGCGCTGTAAACGGCTTAAAAAAAGCGCTGTAAAATGCGTTTTTTCGCGTAGTGCTCCCTCCTTCACAAAATTGGGGTACCTCTTGGGGCCCTCCCAAGTATCATACATCCACCTTATATACCATACTAGTGTGTGATATCCCTCCTATGTGGGACTTCTTCCTTTTTTCATACATCAACCTTTTCATTGAGTTTATTCTCAAAAGCCCGTGCATTTAGGGCCATCACTACAAGAAATCCCCTCATTTGTGGTCAACTTTACAAATATTTTGTGGTCGGAAAAAACCCTCACAAATTAGTGACCGAAAAAGCTCTCACAAATACAAAAATTCAAATTGGTCTTTATTTGTGGCTGAAAAAGCCCTAACAAAAAATTAAAATTTTAGCTAGATTTTGTGGCTGCCTAAGCCCTCACAAAATCACAACATTGTCATTTTGTGAGGGCTTAGGCCGCCACAAAAATTCAGCTGAAATTGGAGCCTTTTGTGAGGGCTTTTGCAACCACAAAATCAACCTTTTGTGAGGGTAAAGGCCGCCACAAAGTCAAACCATTTTGTTACATGGCTTTAAAGTGCTTTTTGTGAAAGCGCTGTAAAAGGCTTGCGCTTTCCTCTACTCTGCGAACCCTCATTTCCTCTACTGCTCCTCCTTTAAAACAAATTGGATACGTTGTTTCAGGTATGTATTGTATTTATTAATTTTTTGTTGTCACTAAAACTGATAAATTGTTAAATAACAACCACATGAAATTGATTCAATTGATGATTGTTTATATCTTATAGATGATCATGATGAGGGAATTTGGATTAATTCATCGTTTTGTATCGTTAATGGACAAATAAATGTGAATCCCACCAGAAAAAGAAGAAGGACATCTTAATGTGTTTAATTGTTTTATATAAGTCATGTAATCTGAACTGAGTTCATGTAATTTTATTGTTTGATCTACCAGAATTAAGCATTTTAGTATTTAGCTTGAACTGTATTTGATTTTCTGCTTATACTTATTTTCTGCTTATATTTAGCTTGATCTTAGTGTTTTATACTAAGTTCATGTAATTTAAGTGTTTGACTTGCCATAACTGATTTTCTGCTTATATTGAACTTGAAAAAGCTTTATTTGAGTACTGAGAATTTTTCTTGAACTTTAACTGATCATCCCAATATGATCTGATAATGTAATTTAGCATTGATATATATATATATATATATATATATATATATATATATATATATATACATATATATATAGGTATTTAACTAATTATTTGGAAGAAAAAACAAATCCAAATATAGGTATTTTACTAATTATTTAGCATTTTACAAAAACTGAACTTATATTTTAATTTAACAAAAACTTATCAGAACATAAACTTTATAATTTTACAGCGCTTTTTTCAATAAGCGCTATAAAAAGCCTTTAAAAAAGCCTTCATTCTCCTTGTCATTACGAACCATCTTTGTTTCTGCGAACCCTACTCTCCATTACGTAAACTTCATACGCTCATTTCTGCGAACCCTACTCTCTTACGACCCGTTCGTATTTCTGCGTTGTTCTTCTTTGTTCGTATTTATGCGTCGTAATCCTACTATTCTTCTGTTTTTCAGGTATTGTATTTATTAATTTTTTATTTCACTAAAATGCATGTTGAACTTATACTGCTATCAATGCACAAATATTTATTGACTTATATGTTTTATTTTATAGTACCCTCGTCAAACTAACAACATCGAATATGGGTACTATATATTGTGATTCATGAAGGATATTGTTGATATGTATCAAACTATAATCCCAAAAACGGTACGGTATTTTCATTATTTGATTTTCATCTAAAAACTATGTATATATTTAATTCTAACTTATTTATGTTCAATTTTTATATCGCACAATACTTTTACAATTCCAGTCCAACATACTCTGAAAGAGATCTATATGTATATGAATAGGGCACATTTGAAAAGTTATATGTATATGTATACTCTGTTCTATGTAGTTCTGATAATTATATGTATATGAATAGGGCACATTTGAAAAGTTGTGAATATGTAGTTACATGAATATGTATATAGTTCTGTGTTGTTGTCAATATGTGAACTTGTATATGAATATGTTGTGAACTGATTGTGTAAATATTTAAAAGTTATAAAGTTAAATTATAAAGTTATATAGTTATGTTGTTGTGTACTGATTGTGAAATGATTGTGTGAACTGATTCTGGATGAAATTGATTTTGGAAAACAAATTAAAAGACAACGCTGTAATAGGTGCATAATAATGCATTTATTGAATGCACATTTTACAGCGTTTTTTTTCTTCCAAAAAGCGCTGTAAAACGAGTATAACAAGCGCACAATATATCTACCTATTTTATAGTGCTTTTTTATTTTAAAAAGCACTGTTGTATCTTTTCACAAAAGGATGCATTTGTGGCGGCCTAAGCCATCACAAAAGACAACGAATTTTTCACAGTTTGTGGCCATTTTCGCCGCCACAAAGATTTGTGACCACCTTATTTGTAGCTGCCTAAGGCCGCAAGAAATGCCTACTTTGTGGTTGTTTTCCCTCCTTTGTGAGGGCTTTTGGCCCTCACAAAATCAATGTATTCTTGTTGTGCATGCACGTGTATCCCAATATAGTGAACGCTATAGGAATTCTGCCTCGAAATTCCATAGGAAGCGGCCCCCACTTCCACATTCACATAAATGAGTCTATCAAGAGTACTCATGTAGCTAGGAGTGGGAGTAGGCCAGGTCAGGCCAGGCTTTGAAAGGCCTGAGCCTGGCCTACGATGAATTTTTTTGGCCTAAGCCTGGCCTACGGCCTATCATAGGCTTTTTTTCGGCCTGAGCCTGGCCTACAGCCTATCATGGCCTGACCTGTAAGCCTATTTAAAAGCCTTATTCGCATTAAAATATTTAAATGTTATATTTTATATTTTTGTTTTAAATAGGCTAAATTAGGCCTTTATATACAAGGAAAACTAATAAAATTATAATAAAATTATAACTAACGAGTTTGTAATGCAACAACCTTCCCATAAAACAAAAAGAAAAAAACAAAATGAATTCATAATTAACAAACTCTAAAAAGTCCTTCAAAAATTACAAAATAAAACCAAATGAACCCCATAAACAGTTACACATATCATCCAACAAAACACATTCAAAGTCCAATGAATTACAAAAAAAAATGATATCAAATCTTCAAGGTGATTTGTATCTCTTGTTTATCAACCTTCAAAAACAAAAGAAAAAATACATATATGTTAGACACTTAACTAAAAAGTAATAAATAAATAAATGAGCAAATTTAAAAAAAAAAATGAATAAATACTACTTGATAAAAAAATATTAACCTTTGATTTTTTCTTCACATTATACTTATGACGAAACCAATCTCCGCCACAAATTAGAGCTTCAACAGATTCTTCATTTAATTTAGATCGAAATTCATCAATAACTCTACCTCCTGCACTAAATGTGGACTCAGATGCCACAGTTGAGATTGGAATAGCTAGTACATCAGCAGCCATCTTAGACAAAATCTTATATTTCATGCTATTGTTCCTCCACCAGTCCAAAGCACAAAAATATTTAGTCTTAGGAACGTAAATACCTTCATCAAGATAATCTTGTAATTCTGATTTTACTGGAGGCACAGTTTCATTTTCACGCAAAATGCTCAGAATTTCGTCAAATCCAGTGATAATTGCAGCATTCTCTTGGGAGGATGATAAATTATTACTATCCAAATTAACAATCGGAGATGGAGACTCTTCCAAAGATAAAGCTAGGTACTCATCATATAGTTCTTCCAATGAACTTATGACCTTCTTTATATTCTCATCAACAACTTCTTTAGATTTATATATCAAGGGAAAACATATACGCACCATATGAAATTTGCACCTAGGATCCAAAACACTAGCAATAGCCATCAACATATTACACTCCCCCTAGTATTTGTCAAACTTTATTTTCATTGGACCTACCATTTCTTTCATAAAAAGATCTTCGTCTTCATGAGTCTTATCAAGTATTTGTTTAACCTTCCAAACTTCTGCTAAATACAAATTTGCAGCCGGATACTCACTACCTACATTTAAAATAGTAGTGATATTAAACACTTTAAATAATAATAAAGTGACCTAATAAAATACAAAAATAAATAGTTGATAAACTACCTGAGATCACATGAGTTGCACCATTAAATAATTCTAACAGTTTACAAACTTTCTCAACTTTGTTCCATTCTTCAAGTGAAGGGGTGTGATTATAATGAGGCTCCCTTTCTTTGTAGGATGCAAAAGCAATCTTAAATTTCAAAGCAGTTGACAACATATTAAAAGTTGAATTCCATCTTGTTGGACAATCAATGATGAGTTTCCTTTCTTTCAAGCGCTTCTGCTCAACCACATCACAAAATGCCTTTAGTCTTGCATCATTGTGGTTAACATATTTGACACTTTCACGAATATTGAAAATGGTATCCTTAATTTTACTAAGACCGTCTTGCACTAACAAATTCAATATGTGTGCACAACATCGAACATGAAATAAAGAACCACCAAGGATTAACTTACTACTTAGAGATAAATTATCTTTGAGACATCTTAAGCATGAATCATTGTAAGAAGCATTATCAACAGATACGGAAAAAACTTTATTTTCAATCCCCCAAGTTTTCAAACATTTATATATAGCATCAGCAACATCAATACCACGCCTTGGAGGGGGTACTTTCACAAAACTCAAAACTCTTTTTTGAAGATTCCATCATGCATCAATAAAATGTCTTGTGATAACCATATATTCAACTACTTGATGGCTAGATTTCCACATATCTGTAGTTAAACTAATTTTTCTCACACTTTCTAAAAATTTCTTCAAAATTTTCTTCTCCATATCAAATATTGCCAAACAATCATTTATTGTTGTTTTATGAGTAACTTTATGAAAATCTGGGTTTACATATTGAAAGCCCCACATCCAAATATCATCCTCTACAACACTAAAAGGATATTCGTGAACCATGATAGCAATTGCAATTATTTCCCTCATCTTTTCATTAGAGTATCTAACACCGGTACTAATAAAAGGGTTACTTGACTTTGATGGCTGAAATGGAATGATGACTTGTCTTGTTTCAGCAGCCGTCTGCAACTTCTTTTGATTGCAACCTCTAGCGTGTCTTTTCAAATGACTAGTGCTAGCTCCTGATCCACCAGTAGACATTTTTAGTTTACAATATTTGCAAACAGCTTTCTTCACACCTTTAGAGATTTCAACCTCATCAAAATCATTCCAAACAACTGATGTTTTTTTCCTTTTTCTCCCAACAATTGGACTTCTGTTTTCTAGAGCGGTGTCATTTTCATTTGTCTGTGTGTTAACTTCTACTTGAGTTGAATCTATAGACATATGTTCGCTGGCCTCATTATTAGTCATATGAGTAGATGAAATTGGTTCACTTCTTTCTAAGGGAGAAGACATTTCCTGAACAATATAAAAATGATAAAATAAAATATATTATATAATTATACAAAGTAGATAAACTCAAGAAATAATTCTAAATAAAAACAAAATGATTTTTGATTTAAAAGAATATATTTTTTTTGAAACAAGCGCACTCACTATGCTCTCAAACAAACTCAGCTTATTATCTCTCAAACAAATCCTTTCAACCAAAATCATATTCACTCATATATATATATATATATATATATATATATATATATATATATATATATAACATATTAAATAGAAAAATGATTTTTCTAAACAAAATGATTTTTAAAAAATTAGAAACAAACACCCTTTAAACCCTAAAAAATAAATTTTGGTTTAAAAAGATAAATTTTTCATTGAAACGCACCTATTATTATCTGTCAAACAAATACTCTCAAACAAACTCATATTCAATACTAATAATAAACAATTAGGGTTTTCAAGTTTTATATACTACTAATATATACGAAGATAACAAATAACTAGTATTGATTTTTATAAAATATAAAGGTAACAAATTTTGGTTTAAAAGATAAATTTTTCATTGAAACGCACCTATTATTATCTGTCAAACAAATACTCTCAAACAAACTCAAATTATTACCTCTAAACAAATCCTCTCAAACAAACTCATATTCAATACTAATAATAAACAATTAGGGTTTTCAAGTTTTATATACTACTAATATATATGAAGATAACAAATAACTAGTATTGATTTTTATAAAATATAAAGGTAACAAATTTTGGTTTAAAAGATAAATTCTTCATTGAAACGCACATATTATTATCTATCAAACAAATACTCTCAAACAAACTCAAATTATTACCTCTAAACAAATCCTCTCAAACAAGCTCATATTCAATACTAATAATAAACAATTAGGGTTTTCAAGTTTTATATACTACTAATATATATGAAGATAACAAATAACTAGTATTGATTTTTATAAAATATAAAGGTAGCAAATAAATAATATTGCTTTTTTATGAATAATATGTTGCTTACATACCTGATGTGTAATAGGCCAGGCCATAGGCCCCCGACGGACGACCTGGCCTATTCCCACCCCTACATGTAGCTAGGTACTCCACTCCACATAGAGTATAAATCTCATTAAGAGTTTCTATTATCTCATCCTTTTATTGCTTCAGGAATCATGCTTCTCTCATATATAGTATAGCATGTTCATCTCATATCACTATGACTTGTTATTACCCATTGAACCTAATTCTTGGGATCTCCAGTCATTTAGGTCGGGTTGCCATCATAAGTGACTGATTGATCTATAGGCAATAGTCTCATCCTTTTGGATGTATTTAGGACTTTCTCTCTAGCTAATCCTTTCGTCAAAGGATCTGCTAAATTTTCATCAGTGCATACATGTTCCACTATAACAGCTCTTTTAGAAAGTAATTCTCTAACTGTATTGTGCTTACGACTTATTTGTTGTCTCTTACCGTTGTAATAACGATTCTCAATCTTTGCAATAGTCGCGGTACTATTGCAGTGGATCAACACAGCTGACAATGGATTTTCCCACAAGAGGATCTCTGCTAGCAAGCATCTCAACCAGCTTGCTTCTTCACTAGTAGTAGCAAGTGCTATAATTTCAGACTCCATAGTGGACTGAGCCAATATCGTCTGTTTCTTCCATTTCCATGATACAACACCATCGGTTATACTGAAAACATAGCCACTGGTTGATTTGGAGTCAACTGATAAGGTGTTCCACTCAGCATCATTATATCCTTCAAGGACTATAGGAAATATTTGATAATGTAATCCGAGACTCATGGTCCTTTTAAGGTATCTCGTGACTCTTTCGATTGCATGTCAATGCTCCAGATTAGGTCTTCTAGTAAACCTGCACAACAATCTCACAACATAGGCAATATCGAGTCTAGTACAATCAGTGGCATACTTGGGGCTGTCAATGATGCTCGCATATTCAGTTTGTCTAACACTTTCACCAGAGTTCTTGAAAAGTTTCACACTTGGATCATATGGTGTGCAAGCAGATTTACAGTCAAAGTAATTATATTTCTTTAGGATCTTTTCAACGTAGTGAGATTGATCCAAAGAAATTCCTTTTTTTGACCTAGTAATCTTGATTCCAAGGATTACACTCGCTTCTCCGAGGTCTTTCATATTAAAGTTGTTACTCAACAATGATTTCACATTATTTACAACATGATTGTTTGAACCAAATATGAGTAAGTCATCTACATAGAGACATATGATAGTGCAAATGCCATTTTCATATTAGTAATAAATACATTTGTCATTTTCATTCACTTTAAACTCATTCGACATAATCAAGTTATCAAATTTTTCATGCCATTGCTTAGGAGCTTGTTTAAGATCATACATATACTTATCTAACCTACAGACCTTGTCTTCTTGTCCATGAATTACAAAACCTTTAGGTTGTTCCAAATAAATTTCTTATTCCAGGTTACCATTTAAAAAAGGTGTTTTAACATCCATCTGGTGTATCACTAGGTTATGAATAGCCGCAAGTGATATAAGTACCCTAATGGATGTTAGTCTAGTGACTGGTGAGAAAGTGTCGAAGAAATCTATATTTTCTCTTTGTCTAAAACCTTTGGCTACAAGGCGTGCCTTGTACTTGTCAACAGATCCACCGGGTTTTAGTTTCTTTTTCAAAATCCATTTACAACCTATTGGTTTGCAACCAAGAGGCAAGTCTACCAAATGTCGGGTTTTGTTAGACTCTAGAGAATCCATTTCATCGTTTATAGCTTCTTGCTATAGATTTGCATCCAATGATGACAGAGCTTCTTTAAGATTTGCAGGATCCTTTTCTAAATTATAGGCCATATATTTTGGTCCATAATCTTTAGAAACTCTTGCTCTCTTACTCCTTCGAGTTTATGTTTCGTCTTGTTTGTTGCTTTTAGTGCTTCTTGTCACAGGAACTTGACGAGGTTCGCTGCCCCCACTATTTCTCGATTTGAAAGGAAATTTATTTTCATAGAAGTCAACATCATTTGATTCTATGATCACTTTCGCATTTAGGTAATAAAACAAACCTATACGCTTTACTATTTACTACATACCCAATGAATACACATTCATAAGCTCTACTTGCGAGTTTAATTCGCTTGGGATCGAGGATTCTGACATAAGCCAGACAACCCCATGTTCGAAGATAAGACAAGTTAGCTTGTCTTTTCTTCATTATCTCATAAGGAGGTGTTTTTCTTTTAGAATTAGGAACTCTATTCAAAACATAGCAAACAGTCAAAATAATTTTCCCCCACCAGTGAGATGCAACACCAGAGTTAAGCATAATAGCAACAACTAATTCAGTAAGAGTTCTATTCTTTCTTTCATCTTTACCATTCATTTCAGGTGAATACGGTGCAGTAGTTTCATGTATAATTCCTTGGGTTTTATAAAAGTCATAAAACAAATTGGAATCATACTCTGTTCCTCTATCACTACGAAACCTCTTAATCTTTTTACTAAATTGATTTTCAATTTCAGTTACAAAGATCTTAAACATGTCAAGCGCTTCACTTTTATTTTTCATTAGATATACAAAAGTAAAGTCAGCGCAATCATCAATAAAAGTGATGAAATAACGTTTTCCATTTCTGGTTAACGTCCCATCAAGTTCGCATATATCAGAGTGTATCAAGTCTAAAGGTTCAGATTCTCTAACTACTGATTTATGTGAACTCTTAGTTATTTTAGCTTGGCTGCAAAAATCACATTTTTCAAAATCCTTTAGAGATAACTTTGGAATTAAGGCAAAATTACTTAAGTTTGAAATCAGTTGTTTGTTCATATGACATAGTCTAGCATGCCAAATATTAAAATCACACAACATGTAAGCAGAAGGAAACATTTTATTGATTTCAACATTAAATTTAAACATGCCATCAGTGGCGTACCCTTTCCCAATAAAAATACAATTTTTAGAAATGGTGTAAAAATATGCCCTTATAGATTGAGTAAACCCTGCCTTATTGAGAAGAAACCCAGAAACCAGTTTCTTCCTTATTTCTGGAATGTGCATGACATCCTTCAAAATTAAGGTCTTTCAAGAGGTGAATATTAGTTCCACATCTCCAATACCAGCAACATTAGTGGTGTGGGAATCTCCCAACAATACTTTCTTATCTTCAGCAGTAGTGTATGTCTTAAACATAGCACAATCATAATAGACATGGCGTAAGGCGCCAATGTCTATCCACCATCCATCTGATCCACCGACAAGGTTGATCTTAGTTATCATAGCAACGAATTGATCTTCTGTCAAGTTAGCTTGATTAGCAGGGCCTGACTTGTTCCTACATTTGCATGCCATATGGCCCTCTTTCCCACAGTGGAAACAGAGAAAGGAGAGAGGGCCATTTCTAGGAGGTGGTTGCTGCCTTGCAATTGGGACCTTTGGAGGGTTCCCATTCTTGTTGATGTTCTTTGAAGTGCGATTCTGATTCTTTAGTTGTTTGTCGTTTGGCTTCAGAACTGCTCCGATGAACTTCTTTTTCTTGTTATTTGCCACAAGAAGAATTTCATCTTTCTGGTCTTGCTTTGGAGATTCCTCCTCAATTCTAAGGCGAGTTATCAGACTTTCTAGAGAAAATTCTTTTGTTTCACGCCTAAGAGAATTTTAAAAATCTTTCTAAGCAGGGGACAATTTATCAATAATAACAACAATCTAAAACTGTTCATTTAGGGACATACCTTCAGCGATGATTTCGTGAGCAATTTTCTAGATTTCATGAGACTGAGCTTCCACTGATCTGTCATCTGTCATCTGATATTTCAGGTAGCGGCTAACAACATACTTTTTGGCTTCAGCTTCCTCAGTATCATATTTCTTCTTTAGAGTATCCCAAACCTGTTTAACAGTATTGCTGTCAGAACTGTAGTAATCATACAGATCATCAACAAGTCCATTAAGAATATAATTCTTACATAAGTAATCATTATGTTCCCATTGGGTTAATTCAACAGCTATCTTATCCTTTTCTGTTTGTTCACCTTCTTCTGGAACAACATGAATGTTATCCTTCATAACGTTGGCAACCTTTTTCGTGGTTAGAAAAAATAAGCCTAGGGAGGACGAAAATGACCTAAATGTTAATCAAATGACACAAAGACACCTATTGGATGCCCAAGATTGGTTAAAACCCTAATTGGACTATAATAAGCCTACGAAGGATGAAAATGACTTAAATGTTAATTCAATGACACAAATGAAATTATTGGATGCACAAGATTGGTTAAAAACTATAAATGAACTAGAATAAGCCTACGAAGAACGAAAATGACTTAAATGTTAATCTAATGACATGAACACGCGTATTGGTTGCACATGATTGGTTAAAAACCCTTATTAGACTAGAATAAGCCTAGAAAGGACGAAAATGACCTAAATGTTAATCCAATGACACAAATGAACTTATTGGATGCACAAGATTGGTTATTCAGAGCACGTAGATTTAATATCTAACTGTAAGTTTTGTGTCTAAAGTGATTCGTTCTAGAATGTCAAAAATTAGTTTATTTGTAAAGTAATTATCCTTTAAAGTACTTTGAGCAAAGTACTAAGGTTGACTCCCTCAATAGGTTGTTCAAAGAATCGAAGGAAATAATTGTTTATAGAAGGAGTGTTAGATTGTTAATGCTTCTAACGATTAAGTAGTCTTATGCATTATAAAGCTTTCTGAAGAAATATTTTATAAGTTTTGAGAAAATAAATTGATACAAGTTTTGAAATATAGTAAGATTGCACTATTTGAAATAACGTACTCTAGTTGGCAATTGTTATGTACATGTATTTTGTTGAAAAGTGTAAAAGTATATGATGAAGTTGACTTCTTTGTAATGATTGTGAAGAATCTTGTGTGCTTTCGTCATATTATGTGATAGGGGACAAGTTTGTTGTTGTTAACTGTTTTTTTAGTTATATTTTTTTTCTTGTTATTATTTTACTACATGTGAATGGTAATCAAAGGGCAATTTAATTACTTGCGACATGTTTATTGCGTGGAACTGTTTCAATTATTTAAATGTTAATACATTTATTTATTTTGTTTCTTTTGCATCCTAGAAGATTAAGACCTCAATGAGTAAATTTTTTAACAACTAAGTTAGAATGTCTAAGAATGAGTTTTTAAGTCTAATATGTTCTTGTTAACATTTGCGCATGACGTTGGTGATGATCTGGAAACATGACGGTGGTGATGATCAGGATTTTGAAGTTTCAACAAGTCAGAATTTTGTCAACTTAATGATTTCAAAGAATAAAGTGATTGTACTCAAATAACTTATTTGTAAATTAAAATTGATCGAATAGAAGAGCGTTCTCTTTTTGATTTTTATTTTAATTTCTATGATGAATTTTGTAAAATTTTATATTGATTCGTTTTAGGTGTATTATCTTATTTTGCATACCGTGACATTAAACATTTGAGTTCAAAACTCTTACATATTTTCTTTTACTTGTACACAACTTTGTAGTTACTTTTAAAAGTCTTGCATGTACTAATAATTAAGTTTTCCACTATTTCACTTTTGACCTTTTATCAAGATTAAAACTAGTTCTTGTAATGAACTATTTGAAATGACATATTTTGTTCTATTCTATTGTCACTATCAACCTCACTTGTTTTGAGGGATAAGGGAAACCTTGTTTGAGTACCCAAGATATTCAACCTACATGTAATAGTGACATGCATTTTATTTTCCAACCATTTTTTTGGGTGACTATTAGAATGGATTTTGATCCTTCCTAAAATTTGGTTCATGCATGTCAACCTAGAAGGGGTTTACTAGAAAAATATGTTTTTGATGAAAATGGGAATCGGAGTTCTTAAAGATCTTTGCATGCATTATATTTTGAATAAGGCATGTTAATTATCTATAAATTATTTTTTCAACTATTATTTGAAACTTAAACTTTTCCCTCCCCACAAAAAATAAACTTTTGAATTGGTGTAGTATTTTGTTTGATCTTATAATTGATTTGTTTTTTTATATTTATTTTAATGAATCATTGGTTGATTCTCTACCATTATATTTCAAGTTGTACACTTCTTGTAGTTAACATGAGGATTAGGGATTCTATCATAAGTTACTAGTTAAATGTGGAATTTAATAACCAAACCTCCATATTTTGATTTTCCTGCTTGTATCTATGTTGATCTTGAAATTCTTTGATAAGTGAAAACAATAGTCAAATTGGTTATATTTATAAAATTTTATATAGCCTAATATTTTTAACCGGTTATGATTTTCTGTTTTGGTCTTATTCTTCACTTGTTATATACTTTAGTGGGAGTTTTATGTGACAAAGAGATGCTTGTTAATGAAATGTAAAAATAATATGCATTTGTTGTCATGAACTCTAGAAGAAATGAGAAGTATGAAATCAATCATGTAACGTTTTCATATAATGTTGTATAACAAATAGCTTATCATCATATAAATTCAAATAATTGAGCATAAAAATTTGTTTGATTTCCTCCTAATGTCTATTTCTATATAGTTGTTTGGGGACATTTTAATCTCAACCATTAGTTTAAATCAAAAACTGAAAATTGATATTCTCATCGTTAAAAACCGCTCTTACTTGACATGCCCATATATACATATATATATATATATATATATATATATATATATATATATATATATATATATATATATATATGTGTGTGTGTGTGTGTTTTTGTGTAATCTGGTGTATAATATTAAGATATTAATTATTTTAATGAACCATATAATTACGTTGAGATATTCCTTTAATAAAAGAAAATATCATATTGATGGTGAGTTATAATATGCCTTCGTAAAACATGAAAACGAGGACTAGTAAGAGATAAGCAATATAAGAGATAAGCAAGTGGGACGACGCTACATGGGGTCAATAGACATTTGACTCACCTTACTCATAGACTAGTATTCTCTTAGGTGACTCACTTTACTGCGAACTAGTATACGGACTTACAGTTTTTCATATTATTTTAAGAATACACGTCTTATTTTATTATGTGATGATAATAAATATTTTTAAAGAATTATTGACGAGAGGATTTTTTATGCTTAGCACATCGACATGACTAAAAGACATCTTTAAACTATTTTATACTATATTACTGGATTTATAAGTCATTATATTGATGAAGTGATGTTTTCTAGATTCTTAGCTTTAAAGAATTGAAGAGTATCATTAGATTGCTCCTAGATCTTTAATGCAAAGTGAAGTCATGTTACTAGATCACACTTAGTGTTTTTGTGTTAGAATTTAGTTCATTTTATGAATTTGTCAATGTGATGTACTTTAGTTAATTGTATTGCCTTATTTGGTTAATTTAATGTTCTTTCTTGGCTTTATTTTTAAAAACAACTTTCATTGAAAATTGAGAATTTCAGCTATATTTTTGTTAAAATCTTTTTTTTTTTAATTTAGAGGTTTACATTTTTATTCATTCAAACTAAGAGAATTCATACTAAGAGAATATATCAATTGAGAACTATACAAATACAACTTTGCTAAAAACAAAAAGTTGAATACGTGGGTAAACTTACAATATCTATATTAATAACATAAAACGGTAAAATATTTGTAAATTAGATAAAGTTAAAGTGATTAGAATATTTATACCATTGGATCTGCAACATTGATAACGCTAAAATTATTGGTTGAATTTGTTAGTGTTGGATCAAAGTTAATGTGAACGAAAAAACCAAAAATATTGTACCAAGACGGTTAACAAAACAACATTGTGCGGAAGCCACGAAACAATAGAAAAACACAAAGATAAAATAGATATATTTAAAAATCACATCGCTTAATTGGATAAAAAGATGGAGAAAAACGATGTTGAAGATGAATTTTTACTTAAATAGATCCCAAGTCACCCCTTTTCTAAACTTGGAATTGGATTATCCACATATACAAATTTAAGTGGTTGAGAATTAATTGATCTATTCTCTTTTTCATTTATTATCTTTTATCATATTTAAAATATTTATCCATCTATAACTAGTTGTCATTATATAATTTTAAAGTAAAGTTTATTAATTTTTTCAGTATTACTCTTATTTACTAAAGTGGTTACAAGTATATAATATAATAGATAAATAATTGATAAAGAACAAGGATATTTTAGTTTTAATATATTATTCTCTTCATTAAAATGGTATAAAAATAATAATTTTTTAATAAATATCTACATTAAAACGAGGCACATAATAAGCCAAAAGAAGTTACAAATAAAAAAAGTTAAGGCAAAAGAAGTATTAATTAAATATGAGAAGTTTTTTACCCAAAATCGTATTTAAGGTTAATTTTTTGAAGAGATAATATGAGACGTCCAATGGTGAATGCAGATTTTTAACTTCTCTTTTTTTGTTTAGTATTTTTTTTAGATTATAATAGCTTCAATATGTTCTCAATTTAAGATTAAACTTTATAATGCAAGTATTTCACAACATGATATCCTAAACCTAACTGTCAGGAAGGAGGAACGCTGAGAATCACAACATGATACCCTATGCATTTATTGCCTTTGTCCTCAACGGACTAGGACCACCTTCCTATATAAAGAGTGGTTCGATCACTTTGTCAATTGCACACTTTTTCATCCAATTTACCTCTCAATTTCTTCAAGTAGACACTTTTTCATCCAATTTACCTCTCACTTTCTTCAAGTAGACACTTACTTGAACATCAAAGTCATTGCATATACTACCCCCATAATTGGGCAACAAAGCACCGATCATAATACCATTTGAGTCATCCTCCTTAATCTAGTTTGGACCAGTTATATATTATATATACACACACAAGAATAAAACACTAACCTCTCACCCAATGACGAACCACGTTCATGACAATTTTTCTCAATGCTTGAGTGGATATTTTTAGCGCTAATGCGTTAGAGGCCAACAAGTGTCATTGGTGTTGGCCTATTGACTTCACATGTAGGATTTGGTTGTTTATTTTGTCTTATTGACATTACTCATCTGCATTTGACCGATTTTCCTTAGATTTTTGTCATGTACTAATTTTCATTTCGAGATTCCATATTTATTATACACACAATTGTTTACGTGGTTCATTAACTTAATTTCATATAATTCTTCAATCTTTTATTTTTTTTCTTTTTGATTTGGTCCTTTATTTAATTTTATTACAAAAATTTAAAAATATAAAAAATAAAAAATATGAGTTTATTTCAAAATTTGAATTATAAATTAATGAAACTTGCATTATATATATTAAAGATGATAATTAATTTTATGAGTTTTGTTTGAAATAAAAACAAACAAATCATTGTTCCCCTTTCCACTTACCACACCATCTATTTTTTACCAAAAAAGGCTCGTATTGTAAGAATCCTCCAATCACCAAAATGTCATCACCACCACCAAAATGTCATCACCACGAGTTTTCGCCCATGATCACCACAATAATTATACTTTGATTGCATCCCATCACACTCCAACAATCCAACCATCAATTTTTTTCCTGCAATTAAATTGCAATCTTTATCATCTCCTCAACTCAGATCTCCCATTTCTTAACTGCACCCCTACTCCTAACTTTATTTTCAACCATAATTTTTTTCATTAATGACTCCATTTTTTCAAGATCACTCTCTTCTCCAAGATCAATAAAATTCAACGAATCTAAACACAAACTTATATTAGTATATGACTAATCATCCTCCTCATCGCTCCACCTACCATCAACACCCCATGCTCATAGAACGGATCGGAAAAAGGCTCCTCAACGAGTCAGATTGTAAAATTTCATCATTAATCATAATCAAAACGGTTTTATTAAAATAAGAAAAATAAAACTTGACTTATGTATTTGATATTGGTTAGTAACCGATTATTGATTATTGGATAACCAAAACTGTTCAATAGAATTGATTTCTATCCAAATTCAAATATTTGAATATTTTATAAGTAGTTTTGAATGTGAATCCAAATAATTCTTTATAATCAAATATTATGCACACCCATGGATGTAGCAAATATGTAATCTATTTGTGATCTCTAACGTCTTTTTTAAAAGTCTAAACTATTTGTGCTGTGATTGATTCAGCAATGAAATTTGTTTATGTTTCTTCAAAATATAACTACTTCAAACTTAATATATCAAAAGTCACTACTACCAAAAAAATAATCTGAAATATTACTATTATATTTTCAAAATTAAGATTTGGGTGATTCGATACACTTTTTTCTTCTCGCAGTCTCTACAAACCAATAGAAAGGGTAGTTTGGGAGAGAATAATACTAGCAAACACACTTTGTAATAATCTATTTTATTGATTGAAATTCACATAGGTCCCACCAAATTCAAATGGGACCCACATAATTTGGTAAGATCCATGTAACATTTTATCAGTGGTAGTGGGAATAAATGGACGTAGTACTTATTTTCAGGTATCGGGTTCGACTGTCACAGACAAAAACTCGTTATTTCTTATGATGGAAAAGTGGAGCGAGAAGTTCGTGATTAACAATAGAAAATAAGTGTCTGAAAACAAATAAGGGTGGGGAATGCAATCCAATTACCATGTGAAAATGCACACCAATGCATACTGCACTTGCATTTGTGATATGATAGGTCCCAAAAATGACTGTTTCAAAAGATAACTAAGATTGGAAAGTGGCTTTGTAGGAATAAAGACAGAGATTTAATTTTTCAAAAGACATTTATTCAAAATCTTAAGGTTTTATACATGATAGACCCTGTTTCTAAAAAAAAATCCATACGTGATAGACACTCTATCACTCAAATTACTGTTTCCCTTTTCTAAACCACCATACTAGCTACCTTATCATTCTTGCTACTAATTTAGTACTTAGTTAATAAATACCATTAGAATTCTTACAGATTTTTCTGCTCCAACGAGGGTGCATCATGGGTTTCATAAGTTTATGACCTGACATGATGCCTTCATTTTCTTTAAGCTACAGTTTCATACACTTAAAAAAAACAATGTGTCATTCACATCAAAAGCCAGCCTATCAAAAGAAGAGGTAAAAATGTTGATGAATTATTAACATACACAGTACCTCCAATTTTGTCAGGCCAAAAGAATTTTCGTTTTAAAAAAAAAATAAATAAAAATAATAAGTAACAATAAGTCATATGTTTAATATTTGTCATAAAAAAGAGCTATTTGTATCCTCTAGTATATTCCTCTCTTTTTTTTTCTTCTAATTTTGGCATATTTTTTATGGTATCCTCCGGTTGTTTTCTCTGATTTTCTTCTTCTAATTATTTTACATACTTCTGATGGTATTTTTAGGTCGCTTCTTCTGGTTTCTTTCTCTGATTTTCTTCTTCCAATTTTTTTACATATTTTTAATGGTATCCTCTGGTCACTTCCTCTGATTTTCTTCTTCCAAATTTTTTACACATGGTGATATCCTTTGATTGCTTCCTCTGATTTTCTTCTTCCAATTTTGAAATACTTTTGATAGTATTCCTCTGGTAGTATCCTCTGATTGTTTCCTCTTGTCGCTTCCTGTAATTTTCTTCTTCCAATTTTTTTGCATACCTTTAATGGTATTTCTCTAGTGATATCCTCTAGTCGTTTCTTCTGATTTTCTTCTTTCAAAATTTTTACATACTTCTGGTGGTATCCTTTGATCGCTTCCTCTGATTTTCTTCTTCTAATTTTTTTTACATACTTCTGATGGTATCCTCTAGTGGTATCTTCTGGTCGTTTCCTCTAGAAGTTGTTAGAGATGTCAATTTAAGGTTGTATTTTGTCTAACACATTTATTTATTTGTTCTATTAAAAAACATGTTTGCTCTCATTTAGACATTCAAGTTTTTGATTTAGTGTTAGTTTTTGTTTTTATATTAGTTTTATTCAATTCTTTTAGTTTTATTCTTGTGTTATAATAATTGTTATTTTAGTCTCCTATTAAGTCTTGAGTTAAGTATAACCAACATCAACCACTAATGAGTTATATATACATCTAATTTTATTCTTAGGTTTATTATTATTATCTTTAATAAAATAAAATATATTTTATTCAAAATCAATGTGGATAAAAAGATTGGTTAGGATGTTACATTTTGTCAACCTTAGTTTTAATTGCAACAACTTGATGATCTTAAGCTCTAAGTAGTAATTATCTTTTAATAAAATAAGACCGACTAAAATGTTACATCTTGTTAATGATAGTTTAAGATGTTTAAGTTGTGACAACTTTGTGATATTAAATTTTCTAAACCAAATTCAAATTAATAATGAAATTACTCATCGTAACAACATTTTTCAAACCATTTTATTGTACCACAAACGCATTTCTTTAAAAGTAATCAACACATCAGCATTTTCTACCTAAGAACTACGTAGTTTTGATTTTTCCATCGCACTGGGAGATACGTAGGAGCAAGATCACACTCTTGTCAAGTACAATAATAAATTTTTTTTTTCTTTTTAGCCAACTTTTATTTCAAAATTATCTTCATAGAAGCCCAATGTATATATGCATTTAATAATAAGGAGAAACAAATTTATATAAGTTAACATTAATTAATTTTGCACAATAAAGTATAGGTAACGGATATCATAGGATGCTAATATCTTCCTTATACTATCATTGCACAACGTTAATGATGCAAATCATGTTGAAGCTTCATGGACATCCATGTTAGAATAACAAACATATCAGTTAGTGAGTCAATGTATAAAAATATACTGGGTCAAACCGAGTCTTGCTTAAACAAGACATACCTACTTAAAAAAATTAAAGTATAAATCTGACATATTATATGTCAAAGGCTTTATTTTAAATCTTGGTTTGGCCTTTTTAAAAATCTGACTTATCTGTTAGTCTATTAAATTACGTGAATTCTATTGAATTCATACATTTCATTCTTTTGTTTTTTTACTTTTTACAACAAATTTGATATGTACATGAATAACAATTATTAACAAAATAAAATAATAAAACACTATTGTAAAAAAAAAACACTATTGTATAAAAAAAGAATAAAACACAATCGACGAATTTATAGTACAATGGTTTTGATAGAGAACAATAGGTTTGGACGCCGGAAAGTGAGAACAAAAAATTAGAATTCAAATTTCTAATAGTCTTTTATTACATAAATATAAAAAATTTATTTTTAAATAGATGTAATAAAGGGTATTTCTTACAAACATATGAAGAACCTTTTATTTTATTATTTAATATATATATATATATATATATATATTATATTTTAATTTCATATATTCGAATCAGCTTGTTAGATTTAAATAGGCTTTTTAAAAAGTCTAGAATTGGTCTATTCGAATAAATAGATTTAAATAGGCTTTTTAAAAAGTCTAGGATTGGTCTATTCGAATAAATAAAAGTCATTTTCAGTGTGGTTTGAGTTTTCTTGTTTTTTGTTTTGAAAGTCAAATTCAAAACTAAAATATATTTAGGTAGAATTGAATTGAGTTTGAATTTTTACTTAATTTCAAAAACAGGTTTTTCATATAATTCAAAATAAAAAAATAGGTTTTATAATTGATATTTTTATTTTAAAATTAACGTGAGACCATTAGTCGACATAAACACCACCGAACACCGACCATCATAAAAAAATTGCCACAATCATCAACCGTCCACATTAAACCACCATTGACCACCACCACTTCTGACCACCGCAAACACCACCAACCAACTACCTCTAACAACCATCATCTCCGACAACCACCATTATCATCGACCACTTACCTCTGACCACCTTCATCCACCCACCCACCTGTGGCCACTACTAGCATCTTTGACCACCTTTGACAATCCCCACCACGATCTCCATCCACCTCCGACCACCATCTAGAACACCTAGCATAATCACCTCCCACCACCTTCAACCACCATCGACACAACTATCGTCCACAACCCCAGTCATTGTCCATAATTATTTTCCTGTACATATTTGTTGAATTGATTTTTTTACTTAATTTCAAAACAATTTTTCCTTAAAACTCAACCAAAAATAGATTATAAAATTCTTGTTTTATTTTAAAATGAACATATCACCACCGATAAACATAAACACCACTTCAACGACCTGAATTCCAAACCAGACCTAACATAAATACTAAATTACTGCCATTTACCTATTAAAAAGATAATGAAAAAGGTACAGCTGGATCACACTTGTACAGAAAAAATAACCATGATGAAATCATTAATTGACCAAAATGCAACAAATATGTTAAGTCAAGTCCCAACAGCAAAGTTCAAAGCACACAATATCCACCAAGGTTTTTAAATTATAATTTTCCTACAGCTGCCAGTCAGTACAATAAGTCTGTACAGCAAATCCAGCCACATGGCCATTTTTGTCTTTCTAATAATAAAATAAACTGTTTAAAACTGCTTTCATAAATGATATTGTTTTATAAGACTGATAACTACTGTGATGGACTCTACAGATCTTGGTTAGCAGCTCATAACAACAAATAGATACAACTGTGGATCAGAAACTACAGCAGCACCCAACAATAAGACAGAGCACTAGAACCTACAAATTTCAGGATTAGACATATTACATTTACCTGAAAGAACTATTCTAAATATTTTGATCTGGTCACATGGCAAGGCTCATTTTAGTAGCTTCCATTTTGGATAACAGATCTTTAATGTCTGACTCCATTCTCATTTTCATGTTCAAATACTCCATATGAGCCCTCTCTAATGCTTGGAGTTCTTCTATCTTTTGTTTACGCATTTCATCTGTCTCGGCCAACCGTAACTTTGCAATTCGATTGGCATACTCTTCTTCGATTTTCTCATTCTTTGCAAGGGCTATGCGTTTCAACCCTTCAGCTTCCCTCCTAGCATCATCAGCACGAGATTGAAACATTTTAGCCTCTGCCTGTTTGATTTTTACTATACTCTCCAATTCATCAAAACAGAAGTCCTTTGGGACACTACTAATCTGCAACTCTTGCACCAGGGGCCTTCTACTATTATTCTGGTCAAAGCTAGGAAGCATGTTTGCAGGCCGTTCTAACAGTGGCGGCTTCTCAGAATAAATAGACTTTAGCCAAGCAGCTTCCTGGCTGGGCCCAGCCACCCCATTGTTTTCTTTGACTTGATCCTTCCCAGAAAAGTTTGTTGTCGTGGTTAATTTGGAAGAATCACAACCTGCAATTAACCATAATGGATGTAAATAAGTACAATTCAGCATTCACAAACACTAAAGTTGCAAACGTCCAAAGAAATAAATGCCTAAGAACTCATATGTGGAAAATTGTATGATGCAAGTGTTGTTAATCGGGGAATGCAAAAAATAGCAATTAGTTCAGATTATGCTACGCTACACTACAATAGTGGTTTGTTAAACTTCCACTATCCTATAGTGCAGGTATATCCGCTTCTTGTAGATCTTGTATATTGAGTTAACATCATCACAAACTATATTCCAACATGAATACACAAAACCTATTCTGACATGAAGCAATCGACATGGTTTTGTACATTCCAAAAAATATCAGGTCTAATAGAATGATTTACTGAAATAAAACAAAGTCATTTAAATCTGACAAGCGACAACCATAATATTTTAATGTCATTCAAACAGCAAGAATAAGTCCCATACTGTAGGTAACAATGCCATGAAAAGGTATAATTTGCATTGATGGTTTATCTATATATTCGAACTATTAAAGAAATTAAAGAACATGTCTATAGACCTTGATGACATATAATTTAACATAACCAATTTGGGCCAAATATTCCAAGTATCTTGACATGCATATGCCCAAAGTAAAATGTGCCAATAAATTAGATTTATTGAAGTTTACATAGCAAATTACACTTAATTTTCCATATACAGCTACAAAAAAAACACCAAAATACAGATATCCTTGCTTCATGCAAGCCTTTCATCTATATACTGTAAAATTAGGCTAAAAGCATTCAAATAATAAAACAATGCAAGTATGAAACCATCAAAGACATTTGTTACTCACCAGAAAGGAAAGACATGATGTGTCTCCAAACCTCAGGAAGGTTCGACTTATGTGTCAGCCTCGGCAGCATTTGATCGGCAATCTCATGCAACTGTCTACCTCTTATATCCTTGCTGGCAGAAAAGATTCTCTTTACATATTCAAGTTCCTTGCAAAGAGTTTCGGCTGACCACTCTTTTGCAAAACTTTGAAACACCTCTTTGACAAAGCCAAACATCTCAGAAGGGTGGTCGCAAGCAATGCAGTGAAACTGCATCTCAGTCATTCCTTTTGTTCCAGTAGTACTAATCCCATTTCTAACATAGGATTCTCGTAATCCACAGTCGGTGTGACACCAGTGAAGACAAACATCACACCCAACCCAACTACACGTATTCGACGCATTGTCAAACTTAGAGCACACAAGACACATACATTCCCTGCAAAAACCATTCTTCTGCACACAAATTTTGCAATCACATTCATCAACAGGCAACTGACTTTGACATGATAAATTCCTACACTTCAAGTATAGAAAAACTTGAGCTAAATCAGAAGATGAAATGTTATCATCTAGGTGAAGATAATGAGTTACACCAGTTTTTAATGCAACCAAAATTTCCAGCAGCACTCGGTGACACTTCACTAGAACATCCAAGGTTATATCAGACCTGTTCTGCAAAACTTTTTGAAAAGCAAGTATCTGTCCATGCTTATCTGCATTGAGCATGAGTTCCCGAATACCCTCTTTCAGCCGTGTTATGTACTGTCCGGTCATTTCATGGAACTTTCTAGACATTGCATGCACAGGTTCAGAAACTACTCTTGCAATGATTGTCTCAACATAATCAAGTCCACCCATCAGAAACTGTTCTTGTCCCTTCTGGCTGGTAGATCGATGTAGACTACCGCTACTCCTTTCCCTAACCTCCTTCCTTTTCTCAAAACTATAATTTGATCCATTGTCATGAGACCCAACACTTTGTGTAGGAGATCGAACATCATCATGTCGCCTTGAATGTCCTGAAAGCTGCTTATGAAAACTCAGTTGCCTTTCAAGTCCGCTGCCCATTTTCGAGCTTCCTTCTAGAGCCCTCGAAGGTTGACCACCTTTCACAGCTTGAGTGTCTAAAATGCCCCATGATGCTTGAGGCTGGTAAAGTGAGCCATTCCCATTTGTCAAATTTCTCTGACCAGAGGGAACTTCTTTCTGCTTGGGATCTCCCTGAGACAGGGCTTGCCAATCTATTCCCTGAAACAAGGGGCGACTGCCAACCGATTTTTCATAGTCCACTGAATTTTTCGTTAGAGAACAACTTGGATTGTGATATAATGATTGGGAACCTGAAAATGACATTGATGCAGTAAAACCATCCGAGTTAGTACAAAATGTATTACTTAGAGACTGAACACTCCGTGCTTGACTGGGAGATCCAGGAGTGGCTTGCAATATTGTCTCCTGAGCTCCTATCGGTAACAGAACATTTGGCAAGCTAAGAGTAAGATCAAGCTGCCCCATTGCAAGAATTTCATCTTTCTCCTTTTTGAGGACCGTGCGTTCGGACTTTTCATCTTTTCTCACTGGAGATCTAGAGAAAAGCTCAAACCCTCTTGTGCTCGGACCTTCCATGGCATCTTCAGGGCATGCCACGATATCTTTTGACTCTCTATCAATCCACATTCCATCTTTTGAAGAATAAGCAACATCAGAAGGCGTGACCGAGACGCTTTTGCCTTTATCCTTTGCAGTGACTGTTTCTTCCTTCACTTCGTTGGCAACTTCATTCTCTGTTGAGCCTTCATCGTTTAACTCAGGTCTGTCACCACCACCTACACCCTTGTCCTCCACATGCTCCTCTTCATTAACCAATGCCTTCTCCTTATATGTTTCCTTCTCAGCTTCATCCTCGGAGCGAGTATCTTCACCATTCAAACACACATCTTTCTTATCATCACCATCATTACGGACGTTTCCAATCTCAGTCTCTGTAACAGGCAATTTCTCAGTTGGATCATCTCGAGTCTGAGGCTGTTCATGAACGTCTTTCTCTGCATCTTTAACCTCCGAATCAATACCCTCCTTAGATTTCGCATCTTTCTCACTCGACAACAACTGTTTTTCTTCCATAACAACATCTGCATCACCGGGTGGGCACTCATTCTGCTTATGCACTTGTTTGTCCTCAGAGGTTTCCTGGCTTTCACTTCCAGCTGGTACATCTTTAAGAGCCGGTTCAGAATCGGTATGCGAGACGGGTTCAGGTTCAAGCTCCCCCTCTTCCATTTCACTAGCACTTCCACACTGTACCTGTTGCAACAACTCTTCAGTTTTCTTCACCTCAACACTAACACTCTTGGATTGCTCACTCTCTGAATCCTTAGACCAAGAAGGTGACTTTGATTTAGACTTAGCTTCTCTAAACACCCTCGGAGAAGGAGATCTCTTCTTCGAATGTTCGCTCTCTGAATCCTTGGACCAAGTTGGCGATTTCACATCCCTTGAAAATCCCTTGGGCGAACGAACAACTCTCTCTTCAACTCTATTATTGTTATTATTATTACTCCCTCTACTGCTCTCATCAAAATCCTTCAAACCTCTTCTCCACGAAGATACACTTCCCTCCCTTCTCGACCGATCCCTCTCTGATCGAAATCCCTTCGGAAACTCCCTCCTCGATCCACCACAGAAACTCTCCGACCGATGAATCGAATTCCTATCTCCACCTCCACCACCACCACTATAACCACCACCTTCCCTATACCGATCAAACCCCTTCCTCCTATCAAAACCATCGAAATCATGCTCAGATCGCTTCCGAACGACTCTCGAACCCTCCCGATCTTCTTCCACCGTCCGATCCCTTTCGTAGCGTGATGAAGAGGAAGTGAGCAAACCCTTGCGCACATTCTCTTGTTTATAGTAAAAACTTCTCTGACCAGAAGATGAAAACGAACGGTTCAGATTTGAATCCTTTACACCATTATTCTTTTCACCGTTGTTGTACGAGTGAAGATCTTCGCTTGACCTCAATCTCTTCATAATTACGAAAATTACAAAAACGACAATAAATCACAAAAAACGCAGAATCAGATAAGGTTATCTATTCAAACGACAACAGCACCAGAAAAATTCCTCCAATCGACATGAAAATGGCGGCTAGGGTTTCACGAACCTTAGTTTTGTAAACTAAGGCGAATACGCGAGAGAAATTATGTGAAGGAATAAACTGGAGAGTTATTGAAAATAGTAACGGTTATCGGAAATTTCACCGATTAAAACTTTTCCGGCGAGTTGCGGCGGTGATAAATATGAGGAGAGGAAAATAAAATAAAAAAGGAAAGAAAATAAAAAAAGTTGTGAAGGATTTATGATTTTCCTGCAGTCAACGGAGTTTAACTATAGTGAAGAGAGAGAAAGAGAAGGTGTTGGACTTTAATACGCAAAGTGCGCGAGATACCAAGAAAAAGGAAATTCGAGGGGGTGCGTATTGCGCGTTGCTGGCGCATTTTAGTTGAATTTAAAACTAGTAAAACTCACTTGACTTGTGTGTGTTGAATACTTTGTACTGTGTGCGAATGGGTTGGGCCGTTGGGGTGATTTGAATGCTAATTCTGTGTTTGGTAATCCACTCAAAAGGTGACACGTTACGAAAATGTCTTCATGTCTTGTTTGTTTTCTTTTTCCTTTTTTGCGAATTTATTTTTCATCTCAATTATACCTAAAAATAAAAATCTCTTTTACCAATGAATACATATAAATGTAGTTTTATATTTATTAAGGATGGTAATTGAATATATTTAATTTTTATATATTTTTGTAAAAAATAAATATAAATAAATTTTATGAAATTTGTTTAGACTTTAATTATCATGATTGTCAGTGTAAAAAAATGTAGACTTAATTGTACTTTTATTCCTCCTATTTTAGTTCAATTACGAAAATAGTCATTTGATTTTATTTTTTTTTAGTTTTGGTTCTCCAAACACAATTTTGATTCAAATATTGATAAGTCAAAAAGAACACCACAAAGATCGACACTTTTGATAATTTTAAAGTGAATTCTTTCAAAAATTCAAAAAGTTAAGTCTCACAAAATAACAATATCATCCAAATATGCATTCTAATAGTATTGTTGTGCCTTTTAAAGTGGTAGCACCTTACATATTTTTTTAAATTTTACCTATTCCAAATTCTTAAAATTAGAACCAAATAAACTTACTAATTCGATCCACTATTTTAATTAAAATTAGTAATAAAATTTGATAACACATGCAACCTTCATTCTTTAATTTCTTCAATTTATATTAATCAATTTACTATCTTGAGCTTTAATTTTTTCTGAGTTGGACTTACTTCAAAAAGAGTGGATATCAAGTTATTTAGAGTTTATTTTGTCTTCTTCGACCTTGCTCTTGTCATTGGAGTTTAAGACCTTGAATATCTTCCATGTTTCCTTCCTTGATAATACTAAAAAGTGTATCACATACTTCTTCCGTTTCAAAATAACACTCACATTTGACTATTTCACATAAATTAAAAAGAGAATATGATAAATAGGAAAGAGAAATTAGTGACTTTGTCAAATTATCATTATTAATCATTAAGGTTTGATAAATACCAAAAATATAAAGTGAAAGATAATAATTGGAAATGTTATTAATTAGATGGTACAACTAAAAAATAGAAATTAAAATTATATTAAAAACTAAAATGTAATAGTCTTTTAGAGATAAATTATTTTTATAAATGTGAGGACGGAGAGAGTAACTTATATTTTCTTTTATCTCCTTCTTCAAGAGGTGTATTCTTTTTTTTTTTTTTAACAAATGAAAATAATATTAAGTATACATGGTCGCATCTCCATGATGCGATCTCTTGAAAGATGAAAAAAAATTATTTCAAATGATCACATCCCTGCCTTGCGACCTCCAAAAAATATAAATAATTAGAATATTTTTGTATATTAGTTTTAAAGTGGGGTATTTGAAAAAAAAAATTGAAAAGAGAATATAGATAAAAAAGAATAAAAATAAAAATCCTAATTTTTCATTTCCTTAAGATCTTAATGATGAAATACTAAAGTAACGGATTCCATAAATTTTAAAATTTTATTGTTTTTTTACATTTTAGGAACTATATTGGAGAGTGATGCTTTAGAGATTATTAGTCAATAGTTTATTTATTATTAAACATTTTAATTTTTTAAATAAAATATAATTATTTGACTATAGTACAATTATTAATAGACTAGTTAGGGGAGAAATATAATGGATGTTCATTTTTTGGTTTTTCATATTTCTATTACTCTATCTTTATCTTGTTCTCTTTTAGTTTATTTCATAATATGTTATCAACATGATTCTCTATCAAACAAATCATGAGAAAATTTAATTTTAATCTTGTTACTCTGTATGTTTTAGTATTTATTTTTGCATATAAATTTTATTAAGAAGTTTATTTGGATTTTTATATTTATTATATTTTCTTTATTTATTCTTGTTAAATTCAAGAAGAATTTAACATTAAAAGCATCCTTAAATGATTGCTCAAAAATAATTTTTCTTGATCATTATTTATGAAGATCATATTTTATATAGTTTCGAAAAAAAAATTAAAATATAAAATTAAAGCATCTATGAATGATTGTTCAAAGAGTGAATTGTTCTTGATAATTGTTGATGAAAATTATTGTGATATAGTTCCTGAAAAACTAATATTCAAGCATCTCTCTAGGATTGCTCAAAATATGCCATTTTCTTGGCCACCCTTGGAAATTTTGGTATAATTCTTGAAGAACTAATAATTTAATATCCAACATCCTTGTAGGATTGCAAAATCTGTTATTTTCCATGGTAATTGTTTATGAAGATTTGTGGTTGAGTTCCTGAAGAACTACCCACTTAGGCCATGATTGAAATATATAAGATCTATTTGATCTTAGTATTAGTTCAAACAAAATGAAATTACATATATTTTTATGCCACTTAAATATCCTCTTGAAGTAGCAAAATTGGAAAAGACTTTCAAGAATATTTTAAGAGATTAATCATAAATTTTCATTGAATAAAAAAGAAATTATTGAACATAAATATGAAATGCCACATGATAGATTACATAACCAATGTTGTGATTATGATAATTGGTGTGATAGAAATTACCATTGACGTGGTCTTGATAAATTACAAGTGAAAGTGATAAAATTATTTAGTATTGATGAATTATAAGTAAATATAATAAAATCTCACTTAGTATGATTTGTGGTATGGTCTTTTCTATAATGACATTACAAGTAATATACATTAAAGAGATGTGTAATATAAATATGTCATTTTTTTTTACTCAAAAGATCTCATTTCATGAGAAGCAAGAATAAAAAGAATTAGTGGCATGGTAAGTTTCTAAAGAACTAAATTTATACTTTTTCTTTTTTATGATACCTTAGCTTGTATGAAATAACAATGAGTATATATGTTATATGTCCAAACAAAAACAAAACCTGACATTAAATCAAGATAAATATAAACAATCTCCTAAATTCTAGTTGTGGGTTATATGTAGTGGTATATTTTGGAAATCTTCTAAATCTAGTTATCTTAAATTTTCAAAATATTCTTGTTAGATAGAATTAATATTAAATTTTCTTTTTGAAAGTTATTTAGGATCAGATATATATTTTGAACATGTGTATATTTTAGAGATACAAGTGATAATATGTGTTGCTAAATCACTTTTATAATATTCATGTACATATATAAGTGTATTTTCTTTTGTGCAATTTCTAAAGAGACAAAAATGTCATATAATTTATAAATGGCATATGGTTTTTTATAAGTGTACTTTGTTTTATTTATTTATTTTATAGTTATTTAAATAACATATGTCATGGTTTATAGAGTTTAATTTATCAAATAAAATTATGTTCTCACTACGCCAAAAATGACATTTAACAGAGCCCATTTTACAGCGCTTGCTAAACACAAGCGCTGTTGTAATTATATTTTAAAAATAACGGAACCTATTACAGCGCTTTTGATGCAAAGCGCTGTAAAACAAGCGCTGTAGTAGGTCATATAACGTTTGCGCATCACGTTATAAGGCTTTTACAGCGCTTGTCAAAAAAGCGCTGTAAACGGAAGCGCTTTCGCGAATCAGTTACAGCGCTTTTTCCACAAGCGCTGTAAAACACATGCGCTTTCATTGAATTTAACTACCTATTACAGCGCTTTTTCCACAAGCGCTGTAAAACACATGCGCTTTCATTGAATTTAACTACCTATTACAGCGCTTTTTTCACAAGCGCTGTAAAACACATGCGCTTTCATTGAATTTAACTACCTATTACAGCGCTTTTTTCACAAGCGCTGTAAAACACATGCGCTTTCATTGAATTTAACTACCTATTACAGCGCTTTTTTCACAAGCGCTGTAAAATACATCTTTCAAATAATTATATACGTTGGAAACCCTCATATCCTCTACATATTTCAAATAATTATATACGTTGGGAACCCTAATATCCTCTACGTACTGTGCTGCCATCTACGTTGTCTAAGGTATTTTTACACATGATCTGTTATGTTTTGAAATTGTCAAAAATTGTCAAAAAATCATACCACATGATCTGTTATGTTTTGAAATTGTCAAAAATTGTCAAAAACTCATACCACATGATCTGTTATGTTTTGAAATAGTTAGTTGATATTGGTTTCTTTTTGAAACTTGTTGATATGTTTTGAAAGCTTATTATTTTTGTTACTGCATTTATATAGGTGGTATAATATGGATAGGAAATGGATTTCAGCCAATCGATTGTCAAAAGAGTATGAAATTGGAGTGAAGGAGTTTGTTGAGTTTGCAGTGAAGAATGCAAAAGATCCAAATAGAGTAGTTTGTCCTTGTTTAAAATGTTGTTTTGGAAAACGTGTTAGAGAAGATGAATTAGAAGGACATCTAGTATGTAATGGAATTGATCAAAGCTACACATGTTGGATAAGACATGGTGAGAAAAAAAAAGGAAACATTAATTTTGAGAATAGTTCGACATATGCTTCAACTGACTTCGATACAGATACATATGAGCCGGACCGAGTTGATGAGATTGCAAAAGCAGTTGAAGAAGATCTTCGAGATTGTCCTAAAATGTTTGAAAGTTTGTTGAGTGATGCAGAGAAAGAATTATATAATGGTTGTACTAAATTCACAAGACTGTCAGCGATATTAAAGTTGTACAACTTAAAAGCGAGTAATGGATGGTTTGATAAAAGCTTTACGGAATTATTAACACTCATAAAAGATATGTTGCCAGATGATAATGAACTTCACAGTCGAACCTACGAGGCTAAACGGATTTTGTGTTCTATTGGAATGAGTTACGAAAGGATTCATGTGTGTCCTAACGATTGCATTTTATTTCGAAACGAATATGAACTACTTAAGGCGTGTCCGAAATGCAATGTCTCTCGATATAAGAAGAAAGAATCTACTCCAGCAAAAGTCGTGTGGTATTTTCCTATAATACCAAGATTTAGGCGCATGTATCGCAGTGAAGAAGATTCAAAACACTTGACATGGCATGCAGATGAAAGAATTAGAGATGGAATGTTTCGACACCCTGCAGATTCCCCACAATGGGCAAAAATTGATCACGAGTATCCTGAATTCGGGATAGAGTCAAGAAATCTAAGACTTGCACTTTCTACTGATGGAATGAATCCACATGGTCTTCAAAGCATCTCACATAGCACGTGGCCTGTGATTTTGGTAATATATAACCTACCTCCATGGTTATGTATGAAGCGTAAGTTTATGATGTTGTCTCTGTTAATTTCTGGACCCAAACAACCGGGGAATGATATCGACGTATACTTGACTCCTTTAATTGAAGATTTAAAAATTCTGTGGGAGACAGGTGTGGAAGTTTATGATGGGTATAGGAAAGAGTGTTTCAATTTGAGGGCTATGTTGTTCGGCACAATTAATGATTTTCCAGCATATGGTAATTTATCAGGATATAGCATTAAAGGTCAGTGTGCATGTCCTATATGTGAAGAGAGTACAAATTGGATGCGGTTGAAACATTGTAAGAAGAATGTGTTTCTCTGGACATCGTAGATTTTACCTTATAGTCATCAGTATCGTGGGTGGAGAAATGCATTCAATGGAAAATCAGAGGAAGGTAAAGCTCCTTTAGCACCGACTGGATATCAAATACTTGAAAAAGTACAAGGTTTGACCAATAAATTTGGCAAACCTTTTGCGGGAGAGCTGGTGAAAACTGGGTGGAAGAAAAAGTCAATTTTCTTTGAATTGCCATATTGGAAGTCATTGTATGTAAGGCATTTCCTCGATGTGATGCATATTGAAAAAAATGTATTTGAAAGTGTTTATTGGTACGTTACTCAATGTTCAGGAAAAGTCTAAAGATGGCATCAATGCAAGATTGGACTTGGTCGATATGGGAATAAGAAATGAACTGGCTCCAGTAAAGAAAGGAAATCGCACATATCTACCTCCAGCCGCTCATACTCTATCTAGAAAGGAAAAAATTGTTTTATGTAAATTTCTACACGAAGTTAAAGTTCCAGAAGGATACTCTTCGAACATTAAAAATTTGGTTTGTATGAAAGACCTCAAGTTAAAAGGTTTTGAAGACCCATGATTGTCATATTATAATGGAGCATTTGCTACCAATAGGTATACGTTCCATTTTACCTGAAAAAGTTCGACTAGCCTTAACTAGATTATGTTTCTTCTTCAGGGAAATTTGTAGTAAAGTGATCGACCCTCAGAAATTATCGACATTGCAGAGGGAAATTGTTGTTACGTTGTGTGAGCTTGAAATGTATTTCCCACCATCGTTTTTTGATATAATGGTTCACCTTACTGTTCATCTGGTTAAGGAGACACAACTTTGTGGGCCAGCTTATATGAGACGGATGTATCCGATAGAACGATATATGAAAATATTAAAAGGGTACGTAAAAAGTAGAAGTCGACCAGAAGGTTGTATTGCTGAACGATACATTGTTGAAGAGGCTGCTGAATTTTTGTACTGAATATCTATCCAATGTTGAATCCATAGGGCTTCCCATGTCTCGTCATTCGGGAAGACTATCAGGAGAAGGGATAACTGGAAGGAGACTACTGACTATATCAAGGACAGAAATGGGAGCAGGCACAATTGTATGTTCTGCACAATGATGATGAGGTTCAACCGTATGTTACAATACACATTGATCAGTTATCTCGTTTGAACATGAATAGGAATCAAAATTGGATAACTCGAGAGCACAATCGAAGTTTTGTAACATGGTTAAAAATTACATAATGTCAAAATTTGATATAGACCCCGGATCAATTTCAAATAGATTGAGGTGGCTAGCAAATGGTCCGAGCTTACATGTCTTTTCTTACACTGGTTATGTTATTAACGGCTACACATTTTATACCAAAGAACAAGATGATCAGACCACTATGCAAAATAGTGGAGTCACTCTCGTAGCTGAAGCGATGCATGTCTCAAGTGCAAAAGACAAAACCCAATATATGCAAATCTATCATATTTTGGGGTTATCGAGCGCATATGGGAGTTAGACTACACAATGTTTCGTGTTCCCATATTTGGTTGCAAGTGGGTCGATAATAATAATGGCGTTCGGATTGATGAGTCAGGATTCTTGCTTGTCGATTTTAATAGGGTGGGATACAAAGACGAGCCTTTTATTTTAGCGTCGCAAGCTCAACAAGTGTTTTATGTCACTAATCCTTCTAATGATAAATGGTCTGTTGTCCTATCGACCAATAAAATAAGTGATGATAACAATAATGATGAAGATGTTGGTAATGATCTTTTATTTGCAACATCACAACAACCACATGAAATTGATTCAACTGATGATGGTTTATATCTTAGAGATGATCATGATGAGGGAATTTGGATTAATCCATCGTTTCGTATTGTAAATGGACAAACAAATGTGAATGTCACCAGGAAAAGAAGAAGGGCATCTTAATGTATATGTTTAATTGTTTTATATAAGCTATGCATGTAATCTGAACTGTGTTATTGTAAATATGCATGTAATCTGAATTGAGTGTTTTATACTAAGTTCTGATTAATTTATTTTCTGAACTGAACTGAACTGAATAGAGAGATTCTAATAGTCATTTCTAATAATTCATCATCTCCTAAAGTATTGTGATAAAGACAATGATAATCTGAACTGTGTTATTGTAAATATGCATGTAATCTGAATTGAGTGTTTTATACTAAGTTCTAATTAATTTATTTTCTGAATTGAACTGAATAGAGAGATTCTAATAGTCATTTCTAATCTGAATTGAGTGTTTTATACTAAGTTCTGATTAATTTATTTTCTGAACTGAACTGAACTGAATAGAGAGATTCTAATAGTCATTTGTAATCTGAATTGAGTGTTTTATACTAATTAAGTTCTGATTAATTTATTTTCTGAACTGAACTGAACTGAACTGAACTGAACAGAGAGATTCTAAGTCATTTCTAATAATTCATCATCTCCTAAAGTATTGTGGTAAAGACAATGATAACAATATTTTTAATCCAATAAACAATGATAAAAGGTTTTTAATGTCATCCCAACCCAAATAAACCAAACATAAAAATAAAATACAGAGACATTTTACAGCGCTTATCTTAAAAAAGCGCTGTAAAAGATCCTTTTAAAAATAAAATAATGAGTGTTTTATACCTTTTTACAGCGCTTTTCACACAAAAGCGCTGTAAACGACTCTTTTGAAAGTGAGTAAAAAAGCCATTTTACAGCGCTTGGTTGCCAAAGCGCTGTAAAATGGCTTTAAAAATAATCTTCATCAGACACCTAATTTCTTCAAACACCTTGTACGCATCATGGGATTCAAAAAACATCAGACACAAACCCATTTCTTCAAACACCTTGTACGCATCATGGGAATCCCCAAAAACACCAGACACAAACCCATTTTTCGCAACATGGCAATGATCCTGAATACCAATTAAGTTTCGATTTAAGAAGGAAAGAGAATGTAAAGAGATAAAAAAGGGTGTTGAGGTGGAGATTGAATTGTGAAAGAGTAAGCTTTGATGTTTGTGAAGAAGATGCATAAAAGGAGAAGAGTTTGGTGAAGAGGAAGGGATTTTTGTGGTGACAGTTACTACTATGTGGGTTTTGCATGCATGTTGAGCTTGTTTAAAAAATAACATAACATAATAACACACAAAAACAATAAGGCCTTTTACAGCGCTTATTTGGAAAAAGCGCTGTAAAAGAGCCTTTTAAAATTAACATAAAGAGACATTTTAGAGCGCTTATCTGTAAAAGCGCTGTAAAAGGCATTCAAATAACATAATAACACACGGAGGTCTTTTACAGCGCTTATTTGAAAAAAGCGCTGTAAAAGAGCCTTTTTAAAAATTTAACTATATTAAATTGTATTGTCAAGTCTTGCAGTAATAAAGAAGCCTTTTAGAGCGCTTATGTGGAAAAGCGCTGTAAAAGGCTTTAAAAAAACATTCATATAACATAATAACACATGAGGCTCTTTTACAGCGCTTATTTGTGAAAAGCGCTGTAAAAGAGCCTCTTAAAATTAACATAAAGAGACATGTTAGAGCGCTTATGTGTAAAAGCGCTGTAAAAGGCATTCAAATAACATAATAACACACGGAGGTCTTTACAGCGCTTATTTGAAGCCTTTTAGAGCGCTTATGTGTGAAAGCGCTGTAAAAGGCATTCATATAACATAATAACACACGGAGGTCTTTTACAGCGCTTTCTGGGAAGAAGCGCTGTAAAAGAGCCTTTTAAAAATTTAACTGAAGAAGCCTTTTAGAGCGCTTTTCAAAATAAGCGCTGTAAAAGGCTTATAAAAAGCGCTGTAAAAGTGTTACGTATATATAACAGTTACCTCTTCAGTTTCCTCTTCATTACGTAACCTTCATCTCAACCTTCATTTCTTCTCTTCTTTTGCAAACCCTATCATCCCTTCCTTTACGAACCTTATTTCCACGATCATCTCGTTCATTTCGAACCTTATTTCCATCCAAGATCATCTCTCCCATTTCACACAATATATTTTCATTGAAATACGTAACCCTCATTACGTATTTCTTCAAACCGTATTTCTGTGAACCATATTTCTGTGAACTTTCTGCAAACCCTCTTTTCTTCGCGTTTCGTCTTTCTTCGAACCCTCATTATTCAGGTATTGATGTTATTAAATTTTTTGTAATCATTAGAATGCATGTTGAGCTTGTTTAAGATATACTGATACTAATATGTACTTAGAATAATGCATGATGGATGTTGAGCTTGTTGATGTTATACTAAACTGCATGTTGAACTTGTTGTAGTTAAATGGATACAAACAAAGATTTAGAATTTCAAAATGAAGAAGTTGGCACCTCTAAGACTTACGAAAAAGAAGTCAAACGTGGTGCAACTATCATGCAGAAAGTCATTAAAGCAAGGAGTAATGGCATTAAATTTGAGGTATACTATATATACTCTGTTTGCTGTGTTTTTTTTTCTTTTTTTAGGGTTTAGGGCATGTACTTACTATATGAGTTTATTAGGTTGGCTGGAACGAGAGTGGTCAGCCAGTTGACCCCAACAGCTCCATGTTTGTAAGCTACATTGGGGTTGTTGTTCGTCAAAATGTCCCAATAACAATAGACAACTGGAGAGATAAGGCGTTGAAGGATGCCAAAGATATCATCTGGAATGACATTCAAGTAAATATTTTGATCTACTCTTTTTTCATTTATAATTTTTTTTCTGTAAAATACATTACTTATAATTGTTTTCATTGCAGACCTCTTTTGTTCTTGATGAGGAACGAAAGTCATATGTTTTGAGAGTTGCTGCGAAAATCCATCGTGGATTTAGATCCCATCTCTCAAATTTCTATCTAAAAGATAGAGAAGGAAACACAAATGCTGAACCTCCAAAGATATATCAACATTATATATCAAAGGATGAATGGAGTGCATTGTTTCCAAACGTTCTGACCCGGCGTTTGTCGTAAGTGATTAATTTATTAGCATTGTGTTTTATTATTCATATTCGTAGCGTATTTTAAATTTTTACACAATTGCTATTTTTTTTTTATATAGAATATTAGTAAGGCAAATCGCGAACGGGCAAGCAACCCAAAACACCCATACAAGAAATCACGTATGGGATATGCACGCCTTGAACAACAAATTGTAAGTAATTAAACATCACTTTTATATAATGAAGTAATTTGTATTATAAACTATAGTGTGTAACTAATTTGTATTATTTTGTTTTATGATTTTAACGAATAGAGAAAAGACACCCAAGCCGATCAACCCTTGGGTCGTCATATCTTATGGAAGGAAGCGCGTGTTAACAAAAGAAGGAGTGGTTGATAATGAAAATGTCAAGAAAGTTGTAGAACTTTGTGTAAGTATATTTATCACTTTAATATTTTTTAATATTGTATTTTAAAAATGCTATTGAACTTATCTTTTTAATGTTACATGTATTTTTAGGAAACTATTGAACAAAGTTCTGAAACTCAAGAGGGCAACAAGGATACGTGCAGGGACATTCTTGGGAAAGTGTTTAATGTCCCTGAGTATTCCGGTCGAGTGAGGGGGAAAGGATTTGGCGTAACTCCCAAAAAGCTTTTTTCCTCAAGAGAAGCGCCAAAAACCTTCCAACGAGGAAGTATTAGAGAAGCTCAGAATCTTATCGAGCAAGTGGCACTCTTGGTGAATACGAATAAAGACAAGCAACTTCCGGTTCAGCTCCAACCTGAAATACAAATGGAGAGTGAAACCGGAGTTGCAACGTCGGATTGAAGAGTATTCCCGAGGTAATTAATTACTTACTACTTACTTGCTTATGTAATTACTTATGTATTAAACAAACTTAATATATTACTGTACTTATGTTTTAACTATTGATGTAGGGTGTCACTACATGTGTCCTATACTTGTCCTCGCCGACTCAACGGAAGGTGGGAAAAGGAATATTGCACAATACTTCGGGAGAAGTATTGCACAATATTCCGATCCCGCGGCCATGTCAAAGTATCGCCTACGGTGCTTTCGAACCAACTGCACCGTTGCCCATACCGGACAACGATGGAGATATGAAGTTCTTAAGCGACGCTATTGGCAGTTACGTGGCATGGCCCACACACCTTGTTGCCCTCGAAAAAAAAGATTCCCCAAGGACAAATCAGTTACATCTCCGGAAAAGGTTTGTCACATTTATTGCCTAAGGTTTTTCATTTTTCAGATTCAATAAACTAACATTTTTACCTCATTTTTGTAGTCCAAATAAATAAACCACCTAAACAGCCAAAAAGCAGCAAACCTCAAAATTGGAGGTTAATAGGGTGCCAAACTACAAAAGGCTGGAGAGTAATAAAGCTGCCAAACTTGCAGCAACAAAAAATCTGGATCGGGAAAAATCGGTCGCTGCTGCTGCTGCTCCTAAATAAAAGTAGCCACGCCTTGGTAAAAACGGGGCGTGTCTTGACATCCAAATAAAAAGGAACATGGCAGCAGCAACGATCGCCCTCGTACAAATGAATAAAGACATCTTTGGAGATGAGTATATTGGAATACCTCGAAAAGGAGCAAATGTACGAACTTCTCGACATAAGGAGCGAGTGCTACTGTAATCAGCTTGTACATAAGGAAAAATACTTTTAATTGCATTTAATTTGTAATATTACAATGTAATTGGTAATTAATCTAGTTTAAAATTTTTCTCTGAAGGTTTTTGTACGGAGAGGTCGTGTGCACGAGGAATGAATATTAATATCCATTTAGTCTCCGATAAGATGTCGATGGATCTCCGACAATGGTAAAACATACATTGTAGATATGTTTTTAGAAATAAAGAAAGTGATAATTGGTCTTGGCACAATATTCAGGGTAGTAATTTTATCTTTTTTAATTGATGAGAATTAATTATTAGTTGTCCTATAACAAATTGCTTAACAATTTTGTTGGTGAGGCCACACTTGGTTGCATTTGCAATCAATGCGGTTCTGAAGTGATATACATTGGATCCCGTGCATACGACGATTCACCAATCACCCCCGGATAAAGAATGTGCCTCGACGTACAGTAATATTATGATGTTATTTCTTACATATATTATTTATATATATATATATATATATATAATATAATATATAGTATATATATATATATATATATATATAATATATATATTATTCATTAGTCTACTATATTGTTCTTCGATATGCCTTAAAGTTTATCGACTAAGAGTGTAAGGGTCGAAGCAAGAAGTTAATAAACATGGATTAAGTAAAGTCCGCCTCGGTCAAAAATCAACATTTGACTGTGGGTCTACATATTGAGATTTCTATTGAAGGAGCATTGTTGATGATGAATATAAATCTGATTTACTCCAGAACGTATCAGTTAATGCATTATGATTCAATATATAAATACTATTATTTGATATTAACTTTGGAATTATAATGATGTTCCAATTTTTATATTGCATACTTTTGGCCAGTCCAGTCCATCATATTTGAGAAGATCGATGGAATAAGGAAGAATGGTGTCAGTTAACGTGCTTGCATGAAATTATTTGCTTTCTGGGAAATAGCTATAGCTTGCTGCTGGGCAAGGGATGTTTGATATATTGGTAGCCTAGTGCTATAAATATTGTATATTCTGTAAGTTTATTATTGTAAATGATCATATACAACAATATATGCATATAATGTTTATAGGTTATACTGGCTTGTGATGGATCTAGTATTATGCTATAGATGGATCTGTTACGGTTATTATATAATGGGATCTGAATGTAGGTAATTAGGTTGTAATTAGTTGTATTATATGTATTGATGTAGTACTTAGGTTGGGTTATTACAGAGTTAAGTATTGTTAGAAGTTTAGAGTTTGTTTGATTCTCTGATTGTGGTGAACTGATTGTCTATAATAGTTATGTTCTACTGTTGTCCTATAATATGTTTTTGTTTCTAAAACTGATTGTGAAGGTGATTTTTGGATAAAAAATAATTTTGGATACTAAAGATAATAGTACAGCGCTTT
>PGTU02015911.1:0-24176 GCA_002896215.2 Cicer echinospermum | reverse complement strand
CGAAAATTAAATTTCAGTCATTGAAAGTATTATTGGGTTAAGTCGCGAACTAGTTAGCTCTCTTTAAGACTTTTCGGAGCACTGCCCAAATTGTGCAAGACAAAGTATCAACCACAAATTCCTATGATAAACAACACGACAAATTGTATCAGAGTTCTACAGCATTGATAAACTTATTTTTATAGGATTTTAAGAGGGTATTTACCCTTTATTTTGTCTTATTTTATAATTTTGATTTTAACTTCTTCTTATTTATTCATTTATTTATGATATTTGTAGAATTGATCATGAGATGATAAAATAAGTCAAATGGTCAAATCTACGAAGTTTTAGTACAAAAAAAAATTTAAGTTTAATATTCCAACTAATAATACAAGAACAAGGTTTGTTGCACATTTAAAGGTTGAATTTTATGATAACAAATATTGAAAAAAAAGAGGAAAATTGTTGCAAAAAAAATTAGGATCTTCTTGTTATCATAAAGAGATAAATGATAAACAAAACAAAAAAAAAAAGAGCCAGAGACTAGAAACAGATAAGCAGAAAAATTAGAGAAAGAGAAAATAAGGAAAACAACTTTGGAAACTGAGGAGTGCTTGGAATTGGAGAAAAGTGTCTCAAATTTTGGAGAAAAAAATCATACGCTTGTGGGTTTTATTTTTTATTTTTCCTTTAATTATGAACACTTCTATTATTAACTTTATTTTCTATACGTCAATGAGTAACTAAGCTCTCTTCTAGAGTCTTGGTGGATCTTGTGATTAAGATATCTTTTTAGTGTGTCTTAATTTTAAATTCGAGTTTTATCTCATATTTTTGTTTGTTTATCTCAATTAAACTATTTTATTGTTTTATTTACATATTTTGGTATGATCAACCTTTGTATATGCCTTAATCAATCAATTTATTAGTGACAACTACAATTAATTGGTAGATCTATAGGATAATTGAGATTAGGATTCTTGTACGACAAAACATAGATAATAATCTTTCAATCACTCAACCTCTTAGTTCTTTATGTGTTTCTCTTAATTATATTTTTTGTATGATCAATCAAAGAATTAATTTAGGGAAAAGAATATTACATTGAATTTTGAATCTTTGTTAATAGTTTAAAGATGGATTGATAACTGAGAAAATAAATAAGAATTCATATAAAACTAGGATTTGAGATATTGATATTACAAGTGAAACCATGACCCTAGGTTTACTTTCCATTAAGTCAAAGTGTGGGGTTATATACTCTCGTATATAGTTTTTATGTTATCGTTTCGTTTTTTGATATCACGAATCAACAAAATCTTATAAAACAAATCTTAATTAATTTGGTAGTTGTTAAATTAACTTTGTGGATACGATAATCTTATATACTATTACTTGACAAATCCGCTACACTTGCAGAATTTTTGCACCATAGAAAACCGTTCTTGAATATACACCCTCAATATGGAGGTTAAAGCCACTTTCAATATGGAGGTTAAAGTCACTCACAATATGGTACTTGGCACTCATAATCAAAGAACTACGACACCAAAACTGCTCTAAAAGGACAGTGGTATTCGGACCACTCAAACATCAACGGGACTACGATAAAAAACCACTCTAAAAACACAGTGGTATTATGACAACACAAAAATGAAGGGACTACAAACACATACCGCTATAAAGGACAGTGGTATTAGGATCACTCTAAAACCGAAAGGACAAAATCCAACTTTGGTATATTTTTCACAAGAGTTTGAAACTCTTATTAGTGATGAAAGCAAACTCACATATGTTAAATATCAAATGTTGGATTTAGTATTTATAGAGTTGAAAACTATTCAATATATAAGAGCTTTCCAATGTGGGACTTCAACAAATTTTAAATTCACACACTAACATACTCTATGTTCAACAATTCCGAACTTGAAATAAAAAAAAAAATTCTAAAGTAGCATCAAACACTTCTATAAGATTTTCCATTAGTAGAGGTGTCTTCTGACTTGAAGTTTGCATATTAAGCAATATTCAAATTCAACGATAGTGTCTCGTAGTCTTGAACTCTACTCTAACATCAACCTCACACACAACCTTTTCATAGCATGTATTCTAAAGTCTGTGCATAATGGTCCTGCACGTCTATCTCAATATAGTGAAAGCTCTAGGAATTCTGCCTCAAATTGCATAGGAAGTTGTCTCATTTGCACATTCACATAGGTGAGTCTATCAAGAGTACTCTTCTAGCTAGGTACTCCACTCCACATAAGGTATCGATCTCATTAAGATTTTTGTCACCTCATCGTATCATCGCTTCAGGAATCATGCTTTTCTGATTAATAATAGCATATTCATCTCATATCACTTTCACGACTGTTATTGCTCATTAAACTGAATTATTGGGATGTTCAGTTTTTTAGGTCGGGTTACCATCATGAGTGACTCTATAAGCAATAGTCTCATTCTTTTGAATCTATTTAGGACTTTATGTAAGACCCATAATTTTAAAGTTACCCTTTTTATGTATTTTTGGTGTATTTTGATTTGGCTCGGAGGCTTTTTATGCCAAAGTTAATAATATTTGGAGTTTTATGATCAAAAAGGTATTTCAATGCCAATTTAGAATTTCTCGTCGATTAAATAAATTGAATTTAACTGCGGTAAATACTTCGGTTATATTTAAGGCGTTTCGGGTGAAAGGTAATTAATAAATATCTAGATTTTGAGATATTTGTTAAGTATATTTATTTTATATATATAGTTTGCTGTGAGGAAAAAGAAAGGAAAACTAGAAGGAAGGAAAAGGAAAAGAAAATAGTATATAAAGGAAGGAAGGAAAAAGGAAGAAAGGAAAAACAAAGGAAAGAAATAGAAAGGAAGGAAACCCGATTTTCCATCTCCTTCCTCAGTCACGCAAGAAAAAACATAAATCCATCCTTCTCCATTTCTCGTTTTCGTTGCTTCCTTTCTTCAAAGCTAGTGACCAAGGTCGGGTGTGGTTAGATTAAGGTTTTCGTAACTCCACTCTTCTCTGTGATTCAAAACGAAGAAAACGGTTTTGAGATCCAAACACAAACCCCTCCGTTTCTCCTAGATCAAACCTCTTTTCTCAAGAGATAAGAAGGGAAAGTTGCGTCACCTCCCGTGCTACGGTGCTAGTGCACTAATTTGGAAGCGGCGTTGCGAGCGGAGATTTTACCGGAATTTCTCGCGTAACCGGACGAAACTCTCGATAAAGCTAACTTTGAGGTAAGGCTCCTTCCAAAATTCTAGCTTGCATTAGAATTTATCTGTTGTTGTGTGGGAAGGAATTTGTTAGGGTTAAATGTATCGATTAGGGGAAAAACGAAACTAGTGTGTTATGGGTAAAACCTTAGAGTTAGGTTTTGTTTATAGTGATGAATGTTTCGTGGTAAATGAAATTGGATGTATCTGGGTGTTATTTGCGTGATTTGTGTTCGTGTATTTGGTGTGTTCGTACTTGATGTTTATTAATTGGTGTGGTTGTTGTGAATTATGGTTTGAATGTGAAAGTATGTTTGAATTTGTTTCTGTGAAATTTGAAAACCATTAGAGTTAAACGAGTATTAAAATGGGGAACTTTATATACCTCGGTTTGCTTAATGTGTATTTGAGGAAAATGTTTAAGTTAACTGGGCGTTGAGAATGGGGAATCTCTTGATGTCTCGTTACTTAACTATCGTTTTTGAAAATCGTTCGGTAAATGAGTATCAAGAATGGGGAATCTCTAATGACTCGTTTACTGAATGTTTTTGCGAGAAAACCGTTTTAAGTCAAAAGTATATTAAGAATGGGGAATCTCTTAATATGACTGTTTGCTTACGTTTGTTTTGAAAATCATTAAGTTAAATCGGTATTAAGAACGGGGAATCTCTTAATGACTTATTTAACTAATGTTGTTTGAAAGTCGTTTAAGTTAAATGGGTATTAAAAATGGGAATCTTTTAATATCTGCATTTGCTTAACGATTGTTGTGAATGGAGTCTGTGTATGCTCATGCATTTTCATTTGGTAAATTGTGTCGACCCGTGATAGGTGACACCTTGGTAAACTGTACGGACCCGTGATAGGTTGTACGTTTGCGATTTACATTTTAGTAAATCGTGTTGACCCGTGATAGGTGACACCATGGTAACTGTACTGACCCGTTGATAGGTGGTACATTTACGATTTACATTTTTGGTGAATTGTGCTGACCCGTGATAGGTGGCACCTTGGTAAACTGTACGGACCCGTGATAGGTTGTAACGTTTGCGATTTACATTTTAGTAAATCGTGTTGAACCGTGATAGGTGACACCATGGTAACTGTACTGACCGTGATAGGTGGTACATTTACGATTCGCTTTTTCTTTTAGTAAATCGTGTTGACCCGTGATAGGTGACACCTCGGTAAACTGTACTGACCCGTGATAGGTGGTACGTTTATGATTTTACGCATTTTAGTAAATCGTGCTGACCCGTGATAGGTGGCACCTCGGTAATTGGTACTTTGGCCTGCGATAGGCGGTACAATTATGATTTACGGCCCATCGAGGAGGTTTTGGTTTGGAATTCCGAGTCCATGCATTTTTGGCATATACGCATTGGCTGTAGGGTGCCTGGCACGGCGAGTCATGTTGATTTGAGTTTATGCATGATGAGTATTCGAATTTTGATTATCGTGATAACTGAGATGAAGTGTGTTAAGTGTTATGTAGTTGCTTTATGTGCGTAAGTATGAAGTGGTGATCGAAGCCTTTGTGTGTCGTAGTAATCGCGGTAGGAATTGCTAAGTGATTAGTTGTGGACTGATTAGAATGATTAGGTTAATTCATGAATTTTTGGAAACTGATCAGGAAAATCGATTTCCCAATCGATTGATGGAAGGACAGGGCTTGCCAAATGAACAAAATCGATTAGCCAGATCGATTTTGTAATCAGCCTTTTTAAAATCCCTTTCGAATCGATTGGCCAATCATCTCTCTCTTTTTTTTTCGAAACAATTTTTTGAAACTTAAAAATAACAATTTTAAAACGTTACTTTCTGCAATGTCAACTGAAGAGATTACTTGACCTAGTTAAGTTGCTTCTAATTTCAATAAACTGTTTCAATTTGAGGGATGTCACTCCAAACGATGACAACAAAAGAACTTATTTTTCTTAACATCGATAAAAGGTGAAAGGAAGATAGGTTGCAATACACTTGGGATGTGGATTGGAATAGCACATGAAAACTTAAAGTGTTGCGTGATTCTCCATTTAGTGATATAGAGACTGATTTTATTTTGAGTATGTCACATGCTTAGTAAAAACAAAGATGTAGGGATGTACCAACTCGTGAATTATGTGACTATGGTAAACTTATCTTAGAGACATGTCATCACTAGTAAATTTTTTTTACTACTTTCATTATTCATTATGTCATTTTCATTGTTTACTACATCTTTATAGATTTGGTTAATTGGTTATTATTTTGTTATGATTATATTATTAGAATTAAGTTGGTGTAAATTCAAGCGTTACAACTTTTTTATGGAAAATAATATGTAGGTAGAAGTTGATGATTTTATAAAGTGTCCAAATTGTTAGAATTTTTGTGGTAGTTTAATGGTAGAAAGTAATGTTATTTTATTTTAATCAAATTGATTGAAAAGGTAAATAAATTAATTCTGGAAAAATAAACTGTTAGAAGTTTTAACTAGGTTGGAAAGGATTTTCATAGTGTTAGGAGAATGAATAAATTTTTTATGGTATTTATAGTTGTAGAAAGGGTTTTTAGGCTGTGAAAAGTTCTATGGAAATCAACCATAATGCATGAATTATTGTAATTTATTAGTTTTGAATTTTGACATAGGACCATATGCACTGTGTTCTTCTGTAAGTTATATGGCTTTAGTAATTGTTTCAAAATTTTCTAAGATTATTTGACCTTTTGTTCACATTTATTATATTATGAACCAAACTTTTTGTGTTTATGGACTAAACTTTTATTGTAAAATTTTCTATATTATGGACTAAACTTTTTGTGTTTATTTTTATGAAAATAAAATTATGGGCATGTTCATATATGTGTTGATGTATTATATATTAAAATATTTTATTTATTATAGTTTAACATGTGAAATAAATCTTTCCATAAGGAAAATGTGATTTGTGAAAATGAAAATGTAAATTCTAGTTTGACTATGCTTAGTATTTTAATTAAAACTCAGAGTGTGTTTATCTTTTTTAAATGATTCTTTTTGAAACAAAAGCTAGGCCCGTTTCTCAATATTTTGAACATAGACTTTACAAAATTTGTAGTGTTGATATGTTATAATTTGACCAAATAGAAGTTGTCAATTTTTGTACATATGAAACTTTTAAGTAAAAAATGAAACACATGACTTACTTTTTGTTAAATTAAAATTATTTTAAAAAACTCGACATTTTTTCAGAGTGTTTATTTGCTAATATTTGACATTACTTTCTATGTTAATAAAATCCGAGAAATTTATGTTAAAGTGCATAACTTATTATTGGGAACATAAATTAAATTTTTTTGGTGTTAGTGGTTTGATTTCTAAAATAATTCTGAATTTATGAAATACATTGATGTATGAATTCTTTATAAGTATGATAGATTATATGTGGAATTCATATTTATTTTTTGAAATTATTTCGATTGAGAACTTAAATATTACGTGTAACTAGTTATTACAAAGAATTTAAATTAATTATTTAATATATAAACTATAGAGCACCTCAAAACCTTGAATAAGACTATGAGTAGATAAGTTTTAATAATTAGTGAGTGAAAAATTAATTTGTAAAGGTATATATTATACGCAACAAAGACTGTTGCGTAAGGACCATAATTACGACACTCCCAAACGGTAAGAACATCATTCTATTTACTCGTCTACATGAAACTCAGGTGTTATAATTATACTATAATTCTATGTGATATTTATTACGTTGTTTTATGTTGTGTGAAAGTGAATGTCATACATGATTTGTATGTTTTTATGGATTTAAATTTGAACTACATTGTGTGTGTTGTGGTTGATTAGTAACAATAGGTTATAAATTGTGTGGCTTTATCTCTAAACCGAGCGGTTTTATGATATGTCAAAAATAAAACATAAAACATGTATACTCCTTGCAGGTAGTCCTACTTAGGTTATTAACAAAGGTGAAATCATTCATCCATATATAGTGCGTCTCAATCCATTGCTTAAGTGGGGGTATTGAACATGAAACTCCAAGCGAGAGTATTTGAGTTGTCCAAGTGGGACAATTCGCGATGTGGGGTGTTGGATATAAATTGCTCTATAGAGTATTGGATATCATAGGATCATATGTATTAGCATATAGACCAACAAATAAGAACTTGTGCATTTTTGTTGTTGGTTAATTGTGTTTATAAGGTGTACTTATTTAACTGATTATATGATTTTAATTGTACAATTATGTTCTATATATGCATGTCTATCTCACTGTGTGTGTTATTTTGTGATGACCCTTACTTTTGGATAAATGATTATCGATCCATATTTCCTCATTGGTGGTGACACCAGTAGAATGGTGGTGTATAGTTGGAGGCTCTAATATGTTTTTGACATTGTTGAGGCTTTGATATGTTTTGACACTGGTGTTAGCTTTGTTTAACCATGACTTGAAGTAACAATGTAAATCACAAGAAGTTGGGGTTTGAATTGTGACCCTTTAAAATTTTATTCTTGTATTAATTTAAGTTAACTGAAGATCAATTTGGTTGAAACAGAGATTCTAAGAATGTTCTGTATGATAGTGATATTATGTTGGGATCTATGATCTCAACTCTTGGTTTCAGATAATAAATGACAACAGTGATGTGTAATGATAAAGTATTTTCTGGATTTGAGATAAATAAGACAAACTCAATAAATAACGATCACATATGTGAGAGAACGAGTTTATTAAAGAGTTTTTAACTTTTCTTACTTGAACAAGGTGTTGGTATTTATCAATTGAACACTTACCTTCATTTCCAATGATCATCATTTTGATTAATAAGAGTAATTTGAATATTCAATTAACTTCAATATCGTTATACACTCAGTTGAGTGTCAATTGTTTTAATACAATTAAGCACATTTATATTGTTGTCCATAAATTTCTTAACAACCCATGAATGTTCTCTTTGGGTGTGATGGAAAACATGAATATTGTAAGAATGAGTGTCACATGTTTGGTATTGTTCCAAATCAGAATTATATAGAGTTTTTTTGCATAATAATGTAAGTACAGTGTACTTGAGTTGTTGCTTATAACTTATCAATATGGTCAATAATCAGAAGGTTGTTTTCCTTTTTTGGGCATTCAGCTCGAGTTTTGAACATGACCTTGATTTGGGCAGTCTTGATAGTCTTTAACTTTTGGTTTGGACTATGTAAAATGATTTGTTTTAATTCTATTTGTAAAAGAGAATAACCATAATGATCTTGATAAACCAGAATGATCATTTGATGAACCAGAATAATCCTTTGACAAACCAGAATGATCTTTGATAAACTAGAAAGATAATTTGAAAAACCAAAATGATCATTTGAGAAACCAAATTGATCTTTGATAAATCAAAATGATCCTTTGTAAAAATGATCTAGGGTATCATTCTACAAATCAATCTACATCATATTCAGCATATTTATTTTTGCATGTAGGCCTTCAAATCTTCACTTTTAATTTCTCATTAAATGTTGGAATGCCGATGTGTGAAATGCTAAATAATTTACTGCATGTTGTCCATCCAAAAATATTCTTATTGTCAATTATTCTTTAATATAACAACGAGAACATTCTGGTGAATATTCTAAAGTTGATAATTTTAAGAAGAAATTGGAATCAGAGGCAGTACATAATGAAAACATAAATAATTGGACACATAGAATTATCCTTGTTCACCACTAACTTGGCTACATCTAGTTCCCTCAATCAGAATGCTTTAAGCCACTAATTCAATTACCTTGAATTACAAAGAACATGACCCTCCAAGCCAGTTCCCAAATAGCCTGAAAACCACAGACTTTTGAGGAACTAACCACCTTGACCCTACAAGCCAATCTATCTTCTCCTTACAACCTGACAGCCCAAGATTGAAGAAGGAACTAAACCATTACCGGATTGGATACAAAAGATTGGAACTTTGAGTGTTTGCTTAAAAAAAATCTGATAATAATAATAACTCTCACACTCTAAGAAAAAACACTAAGAGAATATTTCTCATTCAAACAAGTGTTTCTCTCTTTGAACTCTAAGACTACTATTTTGTGCTTTACGATGATTTTCTTCTTCAGTCTTGAGTATCCATTTATAGTTAAAATTGAAGCTTCAATTTAGCCCTTATTTAATTATGAATTGCATTTGTAAATTCTTTAAATTGATTATGTTCCTATTTTGTTTAGATTGAGATTGTAAATTCATCAAATTGGTTATGTTTGTATTTTGTTCATATTGCGTTTGTAAATTTTTCAGATTGATTATGTTCATATTTTATTGTATATAAATCTTGATCAAATCATCTTCAAGTCTTCTACGAATCTTGACTATATCTTCTTTCATACTCTTTGAAATCAAATATATTGTTCTCATAAAATATCTTTGTTATCATAAAAACTCTAAGTATAAAATCAACTTTGTTCCAATATTTATTTCATAAGGTTTGTTGTTATTAAAATATATACAAAAAATATTTTTACCCCAACAATCTCCTATTTTTTGATGAAGACAAACCTTTTGAATAAAACTTAAGTTTTATGGATGGATGTACATAAAATGCAAGAATGTTCATAGATATATAATAAATCCCCCTAAACACATGAAAGAGTTTAATTCTTAACATTCTAATTAAACTCCCCCTAAACATATGCAAGCGGTTAATTCTTAATATTTTTCATTAATTACTTCATCATATATCCATCATATATTTATATCCTCCTTTTGGAATCTATCAATAAGGTTAGGGAATAAAAAATAAAGTACAAATGTACGGAGCAATAACATAAGTATATTGTACATAGAATCTTGTGGTTGATCAACGTACTCATATATCAAACATGTAAAACTTGCATTTAACATCAAGGAACATAACATGTATGATGATCAATAATCATTTTAGTCAATATTGCAATCAAGATATGGATAATGAGAACAAAACAAATATGACATAATTACATGCAAGCATTTTGACACTAAAAAAAACCGTAAAAACCGTCAATGAATATATATTCTTATTTTTAGAAAAAACAAAGTTGGCTTTAGTTTTAAGTAAAAGAATATTTTCTAAAAACTCCCGTTGAATATTATGAAATTAATATCCTTTAATATTTCAAAACTTCATAACACAAGTAAGATGTCTCTTTTCTCTTTGTCCTCTTTCACAAGAGGCAATCTTTTAATTTGTACATGATCATGTTTACTGTTAGAAATAAATTCATTTTTCATTTTTAGAACTAGAGAGAATGAACGCATACAGAGAAGCAAAATAAGATGCAGGTGACCTCATGTCAAATATAATTTCTCTCTTTACAAAATATTCTTATACTAATATTGTTTGTATTTTTCAAAAATTAATTTTTTTAAATGGATCAGATTATGCCAATGGATTTGTTCATATTAAAAATAAGTTGGTTTAAATTTGTATTTGGTCCCTTCAAATATACCACTTTTTCATTTTAGTTCCTGTAAGTTTTTTTGTTTGGATTTAGTCCCTGTAAAATCAGAGACGATCGACTTTGGTCCCTAACATCAAATCAACATTAAAAAAAATGAAGATTCCAAAATCCTTAAACCCTTTTTTAATTTTTATTCATATTTTCTATAAAATAACTAATTATTAAATGATCAATAAATTAAATTTATTAATTAAAATATAAAATATTTTATTTTTAATATATCATTAAAGATGATGTGTTAGTGTGTATTTATAGGCCCACGTGTCGTAGTAGTTGATCAGCTCTTTTTTTAGAGACCAAAATCGATTGTATCTGATTTCACGATGACTAAATCCAAAAAAAAAAAAAACTTAAAGACACTCAAATCAAAAAGTAGTATATTTGCAGGAACCAAAGACATTTAAATCAAAAAAGTTTTTCCACAAAGTTTTTGTAAACACACATAATTTACTTTCATTAGTAAGTGTGTATGAAGCTTTTTGATGGTTGCTATTCCATCTATCATGCTTAAAATATATTTAAACACTTGAGATCAATTTTCACAAAAGAAGTATGCAACAAATAAGACTCATTTACAAATACATATATTAATATGCCTTAAAATGCTCACATCAATTTTTGATTTCATGACATGTAAATGTATCAAGATGATCATTCACCAATATTTGAGACAATTTTTTAATAATAAAAACAAAAATATATTTTTAAAAACACAACGTGCATGCCTTTTTCTATATAGAGTAGTTTTGAGTTTTTAGAAAAAATACACAAATCATTGTCATGAAAACTAATCATATGTTCTGTTGTTGAAATACTTCAAAAATAAATCCTAAACAATGATATATATTTTAATATATTTAAAAAATAATATTTTTTCAAAAGCCACATTATAAAATCAATTTTGTTTTGAAAAGCCATATTCAAAATATTATTTTCAAGCATGAAGCAATGTATATGCTACTCAATATATGAAAAACAATTGGAGAACATGATAGAGAATGTTTTCAAGGACATAATAAAAAGGTGAATTTGCACAAAATGATGTTAATTCAATTAACATGATAATTTGAAAGATGTTATTGTGCAAAGTGTGAAAAAAATCATTAATGAATTATACTCGAAAAAAGCCCTTTGTCTAATCATTATAGACACTAATTTATTTTAAATGTCTTTATAACAAGGACAACAATTTTGAACATCAAACTAGATTTGCACACTTGTTTACACAATCATGAAAAGTATAGGATAACATAGTGAAAACATGTTGAATTTAGGATAGAAATTAGGCATATACATGTACAAGTACTGACAAAGAGTGATGTAATCAATTAAACTTTAAAGTCGTACATGGATAAAAAATATGTATTCTTAATTTTAAAAGTATCCAATCAATCACATAATATCAAAGCAAACAAAAATATTCATACTTATCATTATGTGAATATCATAAGAATTGAGATTAAGTTTACCTCCTTTAGTGATCTTTCTCACTTGAGGTTTAACGACGAGAAACCTTTATATATTTTAGATTTCTCTTCATGCTCATTCATTTATCTTGATTGATGGTTGAAATGAGACAATTTAGTTTTTGTTGTTGAGAGAGTTCCTCCATTATGACATTAATTCAAGATTGTTCTATTTTGCCTTCATTGATTGATTTTTGGCTATGTTTGACAAATCGTAGTCATATTGTTGTCATATTTTTGGAATATCATCCAGGTTCTTATTCCACCATTTTTTCTTCCAATAATTTGATCTTGATGGGATGTTTTGGTGGAAAGGTAAGCGGTGAGGTAGGTGTAGGAGTAAATGGTTCAACCTCATTTAGGAGTTGTTGATGTTCTTCAACCAAATCATCGCGATAGCCGACATTAGTTTTGATTGGATGAAGCATTTCTACTATCAAGAATGTTTTGTTCTTGTCGACAACGTTCTGGTACTACTTCTAGAATGAAGTCATGAACCTTTTTGCTTAAATTGATCCTTCTATCAGATTTTTTGTTTTTGTTTTGCCACTCCACGATCAGACTTTGGAGTTTTTGGGGATGATGTTTGAACATTATCAACTCTGTGATTTATCCAAATTTAACATTGTAGTTATTTTTCTTCCCCATCTTATCTTTGATCATGGAAAGCAACATATTCATCAAACATAATATGCATAATTACATCAACAGTTTGGACGTTGAAATTTTATATTTTATAATATTTTTAGAATGTAGAGTTATTCGGAAAATATGCTTTGATGACATTTTAAAACATATTTCTCCATACTTTCTTTAATAATAATGAGATTAAAAATATGAAAGCATGATATGTTGTGCTTTCTATTTTTCAAAAATTCATATGAAAGTATGTTCAAGATATTTTTTAATAGAGCCAGGATTAAAAATATGGAAAATTTTTTTTATGGCTTCTCCCCAAAATTATTTTTCAACACTTGATTTATTTAAAATTGTTCTAGCCATTTCTTGTAATTATTTTTTTAAAAAATAGCTCCATATTGTTGGAACGTTCTAGGATTAAAAAAATTATGTGAAATATTATTTTCATCAAATAATGATATGAAGAATGATTTTTCAAATTTCCCTTGATCCCTTTGGATATAAATGACAATTCTTTTTAAAACTCTTTTATAAGGAATTTTGAAAAGTTTTAAAGATATTATCCTTTTTATTTTAAAAATAAATCCTTTTATCTTTTTCAAAACACTTAAAACATGATTTGATTGGATATTCATTTAAGTATAAAACATAAGGATTTTTCTTTAAAACATAAGAATGTTTTTTTATTTTTATTTTTACTTCAACCATGTGGGGTTTAAAAAATAACTTTAAACCTTCCTGAATATTTTCCTCGGACATTATTAAGTGCTCAAACCTTTGAGGCAGAGCTTTGATACCAATTGAAGTAGCAATGTTAATCACAAGAAGTGAAGTTTTAATTGTGATTCTTTTAAAATTTTGATTCTTGTACTTAATTTAAATTAACTTTAGATTAATCTTGGTTGAAACATAATGCCCATAATGTTTTGGGTAGGCTACAAGTAAATAAAACAAATTAGTTTATAGTGAATTGTGTTGAAAATAATTAAAGATAAATGATAGAAATATCACACACAAAATATATTGTTTCACCTAACTCGGGTTAGTCCAGTTCTCATACCGTGGGATTTTCACTATGTGCTTCAGAACCAAAATGTTCTCCTTCACACCTTTTTCCTTTACAATCTTCAACTTTCATCCTAGGAAGGATTTTTACAGTCACCTTTCAACCTTGAAAGGATTTTCGCAACCACACTCAGTATAACATAAAAGATAAACTTGAGTTACAAATAATGTGTATGATAAAAGTGTTTGGGATATGACGATTCTCAACTCTTGGTTTGAGATAAATAAAGACAAACTCAATAAATAATGATTCACATATATAGTGAAGAGAGTTGAAGCTGGGTTGAAGAGTTTTTTACTTGTTCTTACTTGAACAAGTGTTGGTAGATTGTAAGATTGATTTTACCTCCATCTTCCACAAGTGATCATCAATTATAGATGATAAGAGCTTTGAATAATTCAATTCTAAAATTATATATTTGTTAAAGGACATCATCATCCAGTGTCAGATCTATTTTAAAACAATTAAGCACATGTTATATTGTTTTTCAGACATTTTACATAAAACTGAAAATGTTTTTGCTTCTGGGTTTAATGGAAAACGTGAAAGGTTTAATTAAACGTGTAAGTGTGCAGAATGAGTTTGTCACATGTCTGGTACTGTTCCAATCGAATTATGAGAGTTTTATTATGCATATCGTAAGTACGGTTTGTATTATATTCCTTGCTCACAACTTATCAGATCAGGAGATCAATTATGATCCTCAATTTGGATGTTGTTTTCCTCCTTTGTGCATTCAGCTCAAGTCTGGACTTCACCACTAAGTTGAGAAGTCTGATAGTCTTTAAACTCCGTGGTTGGACGTGGAAATGATATGTTTAATTCGTATCTTAAAAGAAGAATAAGCAAAGATAACCTGATAAACCAGAATGATCCTTTGATAAACCACACGATCGCTTTGACAAATCAGAATGATCTTTGATAAACTGAATGATCTTTGATAAATAAGAATGATATTTTGACAGACTAGAATGATATTTGATAAAACGCAGAACACTTCGTTATAAAACTAGAATGTTATTCTTATCAATCTAGAAATCATTCTGCAGACACATTATGTGTTGGAACCAAGGCTTGGTTTATATACTTAGAGTTTTGATGATAACACAAAGTATTTAACAAGAACAATATATTTGACTTCATAGAGTATGAAAGAGGATTCTTGTTTTAAGAAAATTCCTAAAATAGAATAATAATATAGATTTAAACACTTGAAGAAAATCCTAAATTAAGATTGCGATTCGGATTTATAACTGAAGAAAATCTTAATAAAACCAAGGTTGAAAGAAGCTTGTGGTCCAAAAATTTGAAGAAGATTTGATCAACTTTATCTACAACAAAATATGAAAGAAAAAAATATAAAATACATGTTTTTGATTAAGACAAAGACCAAGGAAAGTGATCAAGTTGCAAGCTTAAAAAGAAGTCAAACATCAAAGACAACTATGGTCAAATATGCTAGAAGTTTTATAATGTAAAGGTACATGATGCAATCTAATATTCGTATATTTCAAATGCACATGAGAACCTTTCATTTTAGCATATGCATCAAAAGGATTTTCAAAAAGTAAAAATATATAAATAATGTTTGAAAATAATATTTTTGGCAAAATACAATGTTGTATTCAAATACAACATGTTGTAGTCGAATACAGACAAGTCAGTAGATAAATCTGAACATCTTCAAACATCTGTATTCGAATACAAGCTTCAAAATTCAAATAAAACTGAATGTTAAAAGGATGTGTGTTCGACTACACACAAGTTGTAGTCGAATACACCTGGAAACAATGCGATTTTTCAATTCTAAAATGGTTCCAGATTATTACATTTCTTCATCAAATCTCTTGGATCAATGGCCACGAATCTGAAGAGATGTTTATGGAGTATAAATACACCATAATTTCATATCAAACATAACCAATCCTACAACCAAACCTTGAACAAACTTTGATTAAACTTTCTAAAATATTTGTAATTATTCAAAGTTTCACTTTTATATTTCAAGTACAGATTTTACATTTTCATATCATTGAGAAAAGTTCTCTAGTGTACTTGAAATTATATTGGATAGTTATCATTGTACATCACCTATTATATCATATTGATCTAAGTCAAAATTCATATTGCTAAACCATTCAAGTGTTGTAAATTGAGGAAAGTGGTGTTCTTTCTTCAAGTTTTGTAAACTAAGATAGTGGTGTGCTATCTTAGGGTGATTGTTAGGAGTTTGTAAGAAAGGTCCTAGGGTGGGACTTGTACTTATTCTAACAATAGTGAAAAATCTCTTGTGGTGTGCAAGAAGACTGGATGTACCCTTGGTGATAAGGGGAACCAGGATAATATCTTTGTGTTCTTTATTTTTCTGCCATTTATCTTTTCCATACACTATCTTAAATCAGAAAAATCAAACACTAAATCTCTAAAAACAAGAAAATTTCTAAACACCTAATTCACCCGCACTCTTAGGTGCACCTCTATTCTTACAATTGGTATAAGAGAAGGTTCTGGTAATTTGCTCATCGATCCTTATTAATGGCTTCCGCACAACCAGTTTTTAGAGGTGGTGGTAGTAGCAGTATGACTTTTGGAAGATACGCATGCAAGCATATCTTGAAGCACAAGGAGATGATATTTGGGATGTAGTAGAAAACGGTCCCTGTGTTCCAAAAACAGTCATCGACAATAAAGAAGAATAAAAAATTAAAGCTTCATGGACAAATGATAACAAGAGGAAAATGTTGTTTGATAAGAAGGCCAAAAATATGTTACAATCAGCACTTGAAATGGATGAATTCTTTCGTGTGTCACATTGCAAAACGGCTAAAGAAATCTAGGATACACTTGAAGTAACACATGAAGGAACTATTGAGGTAAAACGTTCCAAACTCAACACATTATCTCAAGAATATGAATTGTTTCGAATGCAGCCCAGAGAATCTATTCTGGACTTTCAGAAAAGATTTTCTCATCTAACCAACCACTTGACGGCGCTTGGAAAAATCTTCACTAATGATGAATTGAACCTTAAAGTTCTGAGATCATTAACAAGGGCATGACAACCTAAAGTAACGGCAATTTCTGAAAAGAAAAGCCTATCAAAGATGTCTCTTTCTGCACTTTTCGCAAAACTTCAAGAACATGAAATTGAACTTGAAAGGCTAGAACAAAATGAAATTCAAGAAAACAAGCCAAAGAGCATTGCCTTAAAAGCGGAGTCAAAAGAGAAAATCGATGATGAGAATTCTGATGAAGATGAGAACATCACCTCCCTTGTAAAGAAATTTGGTAAGTTCCTTCAAAATGAAAAAACTTATAAAATTGGAAAGAAAAGAAAAACTTTCAGGGAGAAGGATGTCTCCACTTCGAATCAAAACTTCACTTGTTTTGAGTGTGGCAAACAAGGACACATAAAAGCAAAGTGCCCAAATATTAAGAAAAGTGCTCACAAGAAGAAAGAATCCAAAAAGGCCTATATATCATGGGAGAACAATGAAGTCAGTTCATCTTCAGAGTCGGAAAGTAACGAATGTGCAAATGTTGTATTGATGGCATCACACCAATCCGACGAAGAAGAAGAGGTTAGTAACAAAGATTCTTCTCATAATAATGATACTAATAGTGAATTATTTATTGAGATAATGATGCTCAAAATGCAATTAAAGAATTACTTATGGAATGTAAAAATCTGTTCAAAATAGTGTCAACTCAAAAGAAACAAATTTCATCTTTTAAAGAGAAAATTGACACTATGGAAAAAGATTCTGAAAAATTAAAACAAAATTTTACATGCGATAAGTGTGATTCTCTTTCTTTCAACATTGTCCAATTAAATAAAGTAATTGAAAGATATGAAAATGGACAAGTTGGATTGGAAAATGTCCTTAATATGCAAAGATATTCCAATGACAAAAGTGGTCTTGGTTACTCAACATTTGATAAACCAAGTATAAATAAAACCATCTTTGTTAAGGCAAGTGATCAATCCAAAGAGAAAGTTATAACTATGCAAAAAGGTCATCATTACTATAAGAACTTTGTCCAAAAGAAATCTCATATACCTACATATAGAAGTAAATCTACTCCTACATGCTTTTATTGTGGTCTAAAAGGCCACACACCTAATGCTTGTCATTTTATAAACTTTGGCATTCCAAATGGGCATTATTTGTGGGTCAAGAAAGGTACTAATACAAGGTATTGATACTTTGTAATTCATTTCTCTTCAAGATCTAAAATCTTCACTTAATATGTTGATAAAATTGATTCTTTGATGTTTTTGTACTTTGTAATTATGAATATGTGCTTTACATGTGGATTTTTTTTTTTAAATTCGTTTTAAAACAAATTTCGGATATCGTAGCCGAATACACATTGTATGTATTCGAATACATGTTTTTCCAGAAAATCCTGTATTTGATACAATAAGTATGTAGTCTAATATATATTCGCGATTTTCCCTATATATGCTTAGTATTTTGTTTGTTTTTTTTTTCTTCTTCTTTTTGATCATGTCAAAAGGGGGAGAAAATAGGTATGTTGTTGTTAAAAACTTTTGTAGGTCTTCAAAATGTTTAAAACATGATGGCATGAACTCAAGGTCAAAGGGGGAGTAAACATGTATTACGGGGAAGAAAGATTAAAACGATCAAACACTTTGAAGTCTCAACAACAACAAGGTTTTGTCATTATCAAAAAGGGGGAGAATGTAAAATACATGTTTTTGATGAAGACAAAGACCAAGGAAAGTGATCAAGTTGCAAGCTCAAAAAGAAGTCAAACATCAAAGACAACTATGGTCAAATATGCTAGAAGTTTTATAATGTAAAGGTACATGATGCAATCTAATATTCGTATATTTCAAATGCACATGAGAACCTTTCATTTTAGCATATGCATCAAAAGGATTTTCAAAAAGTAAAAATATATAAATAATATTTGAAAATAATATTTTTGGCAAAATACAATATTGTATTCGAATACAACATGTTGTAGTCGAATACAGACAAGTCAGTAGCTAAAACTGAACATCTTCAAACATCTGTATTCGAATACAAGAATGTGTATTCGAATACAAGCTTCAAAATTCAAATAAAACTGAACGTTAAAAGGATGTGTATTCGACTACACACAAGCTGTAGTCGAATACACCTGGAAACAATGCAATTTTTCAATTCTGAAATGGTTCCGGATCATTGCATTTCTTCATCAAACCTCTTGGATCAATGGCCACGAATCTGAAGAGATGTTTATGGAGTATAAATACACCATAACTTCAGATCAAACATAACCAATCCTACAACCAAACCTTGAACAAACTTTCTAAAATGTTTTGATTTTTTTCAAAGTTTCACTTTTATATTTCAAGTACAGATTTTACATTTTCATATCTTTGAGAAAAGTTCTCTAGTGTACTTGAAATTATATTGGATTGTTATCATTGTACATCAACTGTTATATCATATTGATCTAAGTCAAAATCGATATTGCTAAACCATTCAAGTGTTGTAAATTGAGGAAAGTGGTGTTCTTTCTTCAAGTTTTGTAAACTAAGATTGTTGTGTGCTATCTTAGGGTGATTGTTAGGAGTTTGTAATAAAGGTCCTAGGGTGTGACTTGAACTTATTCTAACAATAGTGGAAAATCTCTTGTGGTGTGCAAGAGGACTGGATGTACCCTTGGTCATAAGGGGAACCAGGATAATATCTTTGTGTTCTTTATTTTTCTGCCATTTATCCTTTCCATACACTATCTTAAATCAGAAAAATCAAACACTAAATCTCTAAAAACAAGAAAATTTCTAAACACCTAATTCACCCCCACTCTTAGGCGCACTTTTGTACTTACAAAAAATCAATATGAAGAATTACAAACTCAATGCTGAACAAAATATGAACAAAATATATCTGAAAATTTACAACTCAACTAAACCACCAATACGAATATAATAAATCTAGAAAACTGCCTCAAATTGATCGAAATAAAGAATGGGCTAAGAATATTTTACAAAAAACATCTTGTTAGAATTATTTTTGAATAAGATCATGATTTACCAAGGTAGAATATAGATACAATTCAAAATTAAAACAACGCTAAATTAACCCTAAATTTTACTATAAATAGATAGTCAAGCTAATGAAGAAGAATCATCAAAATCAAAAAGAGTAGATGAAAACTCATAAGCTCAAAATTTGAAATTAAGTTTCAAAGAGAGAAATATTTGTTACAATTAGAAATATTTTCTAAGTGTTTTTTCTTAAACCGTGAGAATTATTATTATTATCAGCATTGTTAGAAGCAAACACTTAAAGTTTTAATCTTTTGTATGTAACTCAATGGTTGTTTAGTTTCTTCTTCAATCTGGGTTTGTTAGGAGAAGTGTAACACTCCGATTTTCAAAGCGAGGGTGTATTTTTTTTTTCAAAAGAAATTAAAATAAATCCGAGAATTAAATAAGGTAATACATTTGGATAAATAATTGAGTCATTATAATTTACAAGCAGCGGAAAAGTTTCTCAAAATATATGAATCCAAAGTATTTACACAACAACAGATGATACATGGAACCCATTCAACTAAGATGTCATACTGACAATATTAGTAAAGGTACAGTTTTCCAGTTCAAAATAACGTAATCCAAAAAAACATGTGTTCCCTCTATGTCATCCTAATCTGATCATTCTTCAAAAAAAAAACGATAGCTATACACCCTGAGTGATCTCCATGCGCCCCGTGAGATCCTCCAACATAGCTCCAGTCAAACAATCTCATCTACATTCCCATCCGTAGGGTACGAACCGGTAGGATCGTCCTGGCTCTCATCTGAGGGCAAAGCTCAGATTTCCACAATAGTTGTAAAGGGTCACCAACCGAAATTAACAGTTAACATCTGAGGGCAAAGCCCAGATTTGAACCTCTGACTTAAATGCCAATCGATTTCCAAATCGATTTTTGTCAGTTTTGCTGAATTCCTGCATGGCCAAATCGATTGGGAAATCGATTTTATAAATAGTTGAGCCCCTGTAACTTCCCAAATCGATTGGGAAATCGATTTCCCTGCTTATCCTTCCAAATATACATAAACTAATTCAATCACATTCATACACAACTCTAAATCTTAACACTTAGCAATTCCCACACAATCACCCCGACAAATTGGGTTTCGAAATAGTTTTACAATCCATCACACTTACACACAATAATCAATACATAACACATAGCAATTCCTACACAATTACCACGAAAACTTGAGTTTCGAAATAGTTTACAATCAGTCACACTTACACACAAAATTAATACATAACACTCAATCATAACTTGATTCAAACACGACTCGAGTGCCAAGCACCCTAATCCGATGCGTATATGCCAAAATGCATGGACTCGGAATTTCAAACCAAAACCCTCCTCGAAGGGCCGTAAATCATAATTGTACCGCCTATCGCAGGCCAAAGTACCAATTACCGAGGTGCCACCTATCACGGGTCTGCACGATTTACTAAAAAGCGTAAACCATAAACGTACTGCCTATCACGGGCCCGTATCGTTTACCGAGGTGCCACCTATCACGGGTCTGCACGGTTTACTAAAAAGAACGTAAATTGTAAATGTACCGCCTATCACAAGCTAAAGTACTATTTACCAAGGTGCCACCTATCATGGGTCTGCACAATTTACAAAAAATCGAAAACCATAAACGTACTGCCTATCACGGGCCCATACCGTTTATCGAGGTGCCACCTATCACAGGTCTGCACGGTTTTCAAAAACGTAAATCATAAATGTACCTCCTATCACAGGTCAGAGTACTATTTATCAAGGTGCCACCTATCACGGGTCTGCACGATTTACAAAAAGAATGAAAATGCATGAGCATATACTGACTCCATCCACAACAGTCGTTAAGTCAAAGCAGATATAAAAGATTCCCCTTTTAAATTACTCATTTGACTTAAAAGATTTTCAAAAACCATCTAACAAACAAAAATATTAAGAGATTTCCCATTCTTAATACTCGTTTAACTTAAACGATTTTCACCAAACTGAACATTAAGTTAAACAAGACATTAAGATATTCTTAATACTCATTAACTTAAACGACATAATACTAAGACATTAAGTTAACAAGACATTAAGAGATTCCCATTCTAATATCATTTAACTTAATTCATTTTCTCAAAGCACCACACATTAAAAGATTCATTTTTTTAATACATCGTTAATTAACTATGTTTCAGCCAACATTAAGTAAACAGACATTCCATCTTAATACTCTCGTTACCGAAAATGTTTTCAAATTCCTACACAAACAACTCAACATATCAGATCCAATCAACAACATCACCAAAACAATCAAATTCATTCCATAGACACATTACAACACAACATTATTAGTATAATTAAGAACAGCGTCAATACGACGAACACAAATCAACACAATCCACCACGCAAACACCAACGAGTTTCAATTACTCAAAATCATACATAAAATGGCGTTTAAATCATTTTTCCACGAAACATTCATCAATATAACAAACCTAACTCCTTTAAGATTGTGACCGCATAAGTCTTAGATTCATTTTCCCGAAATCAACACTTCAACCCTAACAAATTCCTTTCACACACAATTCACAGATAAGTCCCTAAATGCAAACTAGAAGTTGGAAGGGCCCTTACCTTCACGTTAGCATTTAACGTTCGGTTTACGGTACCGCAGTAAACTCCTGGTTAAAATCTCCGCTCGGCACGTCGCTCCCAAAAGTTGGGTTCCTAGCACCATTAGCGTGGTAGTGAGCAACTTTCCCTATCTATCTCTTCACGAACGAAGCTTAGATCTGAGATGGAAACGGGGAGGTTTGTGTTTGACGGTTTTGAAATCCCTAATACCGATTTTTTTTCGTTTTCGGAAGACATAGCAGGAAAGTATGCAAGCTGAGAAATCCTTGATTTCTTACCCACTAAATCTGTCCTCATCTAAGTCAAAGAAGGAAAAAGGAAGCAAAACAATGAAACGAAGAAAGGAGATGGATTTGTTTTCGCGCGGCTCAGAGGAAAGATGAAGGAGTTTAGAATTTCTTTCTTTCCTTCCTTTTCCTTTCTTTTCTTTTTCCTTCCTTTCTATTTCTTTTTCTTTCCTATTCCTTCTTCCTTTTTTTATCCTTTTCTTTTTCTCCCAATCACATATTATATATACAAGATAATAAGTATTATAATATATATATATATATAACATTAATTATAATATTTTAATTTACTTTACAATATCTTCTCAAAATAGCTAGATTCTGTTAAATTTACCATTTCACATAATGCATTAATTCTTCGTAAAAGATTCACGCACTAATTTATATTTATTCATCGATTGAGTAATTTTTAATCGGGCACTAAAATATCTTTTTGATCCATATATAACTCCAAAATATTAATAACTTGGCTTAAAAAGCCTCCGAGCAATATCCCAAAATACACAATAATACATAAAAGTATACTTTAAAATTATGGTCTCTACAGTTTTGGCGTTGTTTTCACTCAAATCAGACTTACAGTGAAGAAGAACGCACCCCAAAATAACGAATTCTGTAAAGGGAGAAAAATTCGGGTATTTTTAGGGGAGAAATTGGTTGTTAAAAAATCTGGGAAATTTTGTTTTTTAATTTACTAGCTAAATGAGTAAAACAACATACTGAAATTTGGGAACGAAAAACGCAAGAATTTTTCTGGGACAGTCATCGAAGGAACGGTCATCAATTTTCTTCTGTTTCTCTAAATGTGCGGCTACCCTATTGGTTCCAGGTTACCTCCGTTTCTCATCGGCCCTTCATTATCATGTTATTTTCAATTAATATATATTTTTTTATTTATTAGATTTATACTCTTAAATATGTGTCTAATCTATAAAACAAATTTTACTTCTTTCTTCTATTTATTTTTATTTTTTAAATAAAAGAAACAATTATCAAAACTTTTTTTAACACTTTTTTTGAAAAAAACACCAACGTATTACTAATATTTCAAAAGCAATATTTTATAAAATGAAGTAATTAAAGTAATTAATCTTTTAAAATACATTAATAATCAAAACCCTCATATTCAAAATAATCCCTATAGTTATAGTTATTTTTTTCAAATACTCAAATTAAAATATTACCATCGTTAGAGAATAGACGAAATTAAAAAATAAATAAATATAACATCAACACTTTATATTAATTACTAAATCTTAATAAATATATATAAAATCACAATGTCATAACAAGTATATAAAAAAAAAAGAAATCAAACACAATATCAATTCTATCTCAAGATAATTATTTATAAAAAATAACTAAAA
>PGTU02015909.1:0-11237 GCA_002896215.2 Cicer echinospermum | reverse complement strand
TTATATTTATTGAGCATCAATGGACACAAATCTTCATAAACAATATTTAATTATATTTTTAAAAAGCTAATTATACATTTATAGGAAATTATTATGTTTGATCGATTGTAAGTGCTCAAATGAATAATCAAATCATATCTACGTGCAAATATGATAAAATGTGATATTCTATTAGCCTTGATCGTGACCTACAAAGATTCAGTTCTAATAAAAATAAAGACTCAACTTTATCAGTTGTTAATCGGCTAAACTCGTGGGTAGTGTGTCAAAGTAGAACAATTACACAGTATATATTATATCCCACGTTTGACCATGTTTTGCTTCTATTTGTGGCATTTTCTAGCATCAAACACACATGTGTCCACTCTTTTATGCATGTGTCCTATATTATCACCATATTATTATCATGAACTACAAATCAACAAATGGTTTTGGAAGTCAAAATATATATTCATTTAACATGACTTTGACTCATATTAATGTTTATACGACCTCAATAAAATTAGGAGAAATCGAGAAATAATTATCTAATCTCAATATTATCTATTTCTAATTCAATTAATTAAACTTCAATTCACCCTTAATTTGCCATTCTATTATTTTTAGGTGTAATCAATACTTCCAAAATATGTTAATTGGACCGCCCCTCGTAGGAAAGAGACTCAATGAGTTGGATTGACGAAAGCAATGAAACAGTGCTTTACTATACCAAGCCACACACGTGATGCTAAAGTGTATTGTAGATGAAATGCAACATATTTTGAGCCATAGAGAAAGGTTGGTCGAGGCACGTGTCTTCGCGATGATATGGAAATTTTATGACCAAGAGAATTAACTAACTAATGTCTTGGGAGTCATAATATCGGTGCAATATGTTGTAGTTTTGGGATTGATACTAACATTAAGTTGGCTGTGAGACTTAGTGTGGATGAATTATATTTGTAGTTGGAAATCAAGAATGTGGTGAACAAATTAATCGGTTAATCTGACTGTGTTTAACTGTATATATATATGCACTTATAATATTGATCGTCTACTTTTGCTATGATCATTTGAAGTTGAAGTCACATTTCAGGCAATTAGGCTGGCAAGTATGTGTTATTTGTCTTGAATAAACTACACTAATGTTGATTCGGGTTATTCATATCAATGCATTACTTCAATAGTAAGCTTAACTAAGAAAAATATATAACCTTAAAAATACCATCTACAAGTTAAGTACTAAATTACGTACAATTTGGAAGTGCTAAGATTGTACTATTCACATCAGGTCCTCTTTCTCAACAGCGAAGTGATCTAGCTCCTTCTCCCTTTTATTAGCAAATAAATTAAACATCTCTAAAAACATAACTTCTCATGCTCCTCCTACAAATGATTTTGGTTATGATTTTGAGGTTAGGGTTAGTGAGTTAAGGAAGGATAAGAGTACCCATTATTTAAAAGATGTTTATTTAGACCATTTGAGGTAAATACACAACTCTAATGCTAAGAATGAATCTATAGAAAAATATAGTTTTGTTTAAAAATCTTATTTTGGTGCTTAGAGTTGATTTAAAATATTTGTATGGTTTCCTAGAGTTAGCTAAAATTTAAAATAATTTTTCTAAAGTCTCGAGAATATTTTTGATACTCAGATTTATTAGTTGATGTCATGTCTGCTACTCTGCGAGCTATTGGAGAACAAACATAGTCGATTCTCTATAATTGTCGATCATTGCCATATATTTTTATTTTGCTATAATTATTATTTTACTCGTTTTCTATGCTAAAATATTTATTTAAAAATTAGAGAAACACAACCTTTAAATTTATCTCGATTTCGTCCTTTATTTATCTTCATGGTCTATGTTTTATAATATGTTTGCAGTTTGATTTATTTATGAGGTATAAAACATTTAAATATCAAATTGATGTACAGTTGAATATATTTTTCATTAGTTACGATGAAATCCTTCTAGCTTTTGTTCATATAAACAGTGAAAAATTGAATTTGCCCAATTCCTTGCTGCTTATATATTGTGTAGAAGATTCAGTCTGAAGAAATTCCTGATAAATAGGAAAAAGTAGTATTAAGAAGGAAAATTTTCAAATAAGAGTTTTCAAGAAGCATAGTAATTTGCTTGAAAATTTCACAAACTTCTTGAAGTTTGATATTAAACTTTTGGTAAAAGGGAGTCAATAGTTGTAATATTTTTCTTTCAACCTTCGAAACAGTGAGAAAATAAAAATATATATGTAGTTGAAAACTTAGAGTTTAGTTTATTAGTGACAATAAACAAATGATACTCGTATTATATTGTAGAACAATAAACATAACACATACCACACAAACAAATTAATATATAAAATTTGCTTTAAATTGTACATGTATATAAATAATCAAGTATACTAAAGTTGGCTTAATCACCAAAGCTTCCATAACAGACTGAGTCCTTCTGCCGTCGTCTCATCCAAATTATGAATGAGGATAGTCTAAATGATGATGCGAGAAAGAGTAATATTGATTTATATTAGTTTCATTGTAGTTTTTTGACTACATCTTTTGCTTAGACTTGTAGGCATTATATGTATATATATTCTCACAATAGTTGTCGTTAATGTGTATTTTGAAACTAATGAATACAATGTGCTTATCTTGAAGACTTTATAGTAGTGGGTATTAGTCTTATTTTGAGACTTGTTGGTAGCCACTGTGTGTATTTTGACAACATGTTTACATAATACTTCACTTGTTGTTTTTACAATGATGTTTTGTTATACTTACAATTATTTTAAAAAATACATTATAAAAATACAGCAAATAGTAAATAACAAAATAGACTGAAAATCATTTTTTAATTACCCATGAAAATTCCATGAGTAAATGACATAATTTGAATATTATTATTCATGTTCATTCTGTAATTAATTTACCAACGGCATGTCATGGATAAAATTATAAATATCAAATAAAAAACAATAGAATATTTAAAGGATTATTCATGAGTAATGTTACTTGTGACTTTTCTCTAGATAAGTACCTACGTCTTTATCCACGGAAAACTTATGAGTAATTTTATACACAGAGACTCGGTGAGTCATCATACTCACGAACATTCTTTAAAGCGTGTCCCACTGCTTATCCGTAGGTAAATATTTACCGAATGAATTAACTACAAACTCGAGTGAGTGAGTAATTTTGCATTATCTACAAAATTGTCGTGGATAAAGACAAAATATGCCGTAAATAATAACAGTTTTTCTTGTAGTGTATATTTGTTATATATTTCATAATCTGCTTTTACTGAATTGACCACTGAAATTCTATACATTTTCGATTGGTTATGAATTATACATATCATATGATTTGAACCTTATAGTTTGTTAAAAATGTAATCAATGTGGAAAGGTGAAGGGTGTTATTTTCTGTTATGAGATTTAGTCAACATAGTTAGTCTACTTTGTAACTAATGCATCATATTATATAATAATTACTAGTGAATAAAAAGAGTAGGCATTCAGAAAAATAATTATTTGACTCTCAATATAGCTCTAAAAGTGTGTATATACAAGTGTATGTGTATATATGTTCTTGTTTCCCTCCAAGTTCCTTGGTATCTAAAACCTCTCGTTTATGACCACGAGGGCATTGTAAACCTTGTATTGCGCAACAATTAGGTATGTGTTTGACCTCTTGAAGCACAATGTTCAAATAAACATACTGTAGTGAACTTCATTAGAGTATATATCAGCCTGCAATTGTAGCATCTCGAATTTTCAGTGCAGTCCATCTCTAAAGGAGATTGAGTGGGTGATGAGGAGATGTAAACACTTGTCGATGAAATATTAGTGATAAACTTCAGTAAGAGAAGGACAACAGTAATAACAAATTTCTTTTCTTTTTTACGAGGTTAACAATTTCAAGGAAATAAGAGATGCTAGTGTAATTTTTGTCTTTAGTGACATTGGCTTAAGGAGATATCATTGTGTTAATCCAATGTGAAGGGAAGGATAATTATTTTGATGTATGGAACTATATTAAGTATATATATGATTAATATTATTAGAGTTTCTATTTTTATATAGAAGCGTTAAAAATGAGTTTATGACATTTGAGCTTTTAGAATGGGTTAAAATAAGTTTTGGATCTTTTTTGTTTAAACAAAAACAAAAGAAAAAGAAAGAGATCGAGAATACCGTTCTCCATCTTCTTCTTTGACTACATTGCCTACCCCATGATGTTTCTCTTCTTCTTTTCTTCGACACGACCATTACAGTGGGTGTCGTGAAATACAAAAACTATATTCGTAGTTGTTGTGATCTCATCTTTCATTCTCAACCCGAATCATAAATTGAAACTCCATATTACTCTACGTCAAAAATTACACGATTGTCACGAATGAATACTAAAACCATATATGAACTCAAAGCAACACACTTTTTCATTATTTATGCTCGAAATCATCCATCGTTACGGTCCGAAAAACAGGTTTCTACCCTTGACGCGACTAGTTTCTCGAATTTCGGCAATCATGTTCTCGTCTTGAAAAACTAATATCATTGTATGAGTCCTTGCGTCTAAACCTTTGAGAAACACTACTTTTGCATGCAACTGCAAAGTTGATGTCGAAATCTTTCCAGTGTGTCGGTGAAACTTTTTCCTCTTTTTTTTGCATTGTTTGGACTCGGTTTTTCTTTCTAAAATTCTCATTAATTATTTAACATTGATTTCTATTCTATGCATAATTTTATCTGTCACGTTTTGTCGACTATGTGAACCAACAATATGATTTTGAGAATGTTTGTTGCACAGTATCAAACTATTGTTGCTGCAAAAATTCATTGTGATTCATATGTCATGCAAAAGCGTCGATTTGAGGTAAAAAGTGAGAGAAAGTTCGGTTTTATGAGTCTAATATAATTGCTATGATGAAATGTAGAAATTCTCAGATATTCATTCGGGGTTTACCACGTACGGTTATCTCTGTTGAGTAATCATTAATTAAAAGATATATGAATAGTAATGGTGATAACTAAAATTTGACTTAGAAACATATATAATTATTGCAATTAATTTATTTAAGTTGCATGATATTTATTTTGTAAATCGGTGTGCTGATATATGATTATATGAATGATGTGTTATTGAGTGTTCTTGTTTACTTGCATGTTATGATTTTACAAAGCATACTGGTTGTGGATTTTTGCATTATGACCGATAGGACTTGACTAATGATTGTTCTTGTTACTTGAATCAAGTTATGATTTTTGATTGATATATATAATTCTAAATAATGGGAGACTTTTTCAAATCTTGTATTTCAAGTAAAACCTAACAATTTCTTTTCTCTATGATTATATCGTTTATCAAACCTTGCATTGAACACATTCAGTAAAATATAAAACAACAATCAAAACAATGAGAACACTAATATCATTACCTTAAAGTTTTAAATTAAGATATAGTGTCAAAATCTCACGTATATCTTGAAGTATTTTACTCATTGTTGCTCCCACTCCAGACCTCTTCTCTTATATATTCAACATTCCTTCAATTTTTAGTTGATGTGAGAATAACCAATCACTTTTAAATCCCGACAAGGAAAGTTGATGCACAATAATCCAAAGCAGCGCTAGTCATGAACTGATGTCAAATTTAAAAGCAGTGGTAATGGATAAACCGGCAAGAGCTGCCATTGGTAATGGAAGCATTACTGGTGAAGAAATATGTAAAAGAAGCATGGGAGCCTTACACAACAACGAAAAGTAAGAATTGAAAAGAGCATAAACCAAAGGCATGTGTGAGAAAAACATAGCGTAAGTTTTCTTCAAATAGGTTGTCACATGATCACTTAAGAGTTAAGTGAATGAATGCTAGCTTTTATATTAAATTAAATAAGCGGAGTTATTTGCTGTCAAACTAAACTTTTGTATTTTGGTGTCAATTAATCATTTATGGGTTTCAGACTAGGGATGAGAATAGGCTAGACCGTTCGTCAGGGGCATATGTGGTCTGGTCTGGTCTGACCTATTTAATAAAAAAGCTAGGCTCGGGCTGTTTTTAAAGCCTATTTATTTAAATAGGTCATACTGAGACTTATAAAAAAGCCTATTAGGCCTGACAGACCGACCTATATATATTATATTTATTATTATTATTTATTATTATTATTTTATTATTAATTATATTATAATATTATTTCCTATTTTAAATTCTATCAATTAGACAATTACTTAGTGAGCATTTTATATTCAGTAGTTGTTTCATATTCGGTATCGATTTCATATTTGGTAGTTGTTCAATTAGTCAATCACTCAGTAGTCATTCCATATTTTAAAAGGTAACAATGTAAGTGTTTGTTTCAGGAAAAAAAAATCTATTATTTAACACAAAAAATTATTTTTTAGAGTTTAAACGATGTTTGTTTCATATTTTTTTTAAAATTATTTTAAATAGGCTTCCAAGCCAGACTTTTAAAAAGGTCAGGTCAGGCCGGAAAAAAATTTTATGATAGGCCGTAGGCCTAAAAATAAATCGTCGGTCAGACTCAGGCCTTTCAAAGCCTGACCTGACCTGACCTATTCCCACCCCTAGTTGAGGCTCCTCCTTTTTATATACACATGACATATTTTATCATATAATAATATACATATTTGAAAAAACACACTTAATGATTTATTACACTGTATTATTATGTTATTATATTTTTATTATGATTATTATTATATTATATTATTATTATATAATTTATTATTTTATTTTCGTTTCTCATATTGAAACATATCTTTTATTACATATTCTAATATTTTTTTTTTTCGTTATTGTCATTTATACGTATTAAAAAATTTTATATAAAAGAAAAAAATTAATGTTTTCGAAATTATTCCTTGATAACAGTCAATGCATTTATCAATATCATTAATATATAGTTGAAAAAGATTACATTGAACTCAGTAAGTATAATTAAATGGTACAATTGAAAAAGTACATTATAATTAAGTGATATTATTGAGTAATTTTGTTTGTAAATAAGTCAATTATTATACGAAGAAAGAGTAAGTATGTATAAATATATTTTTATATTTATTAACTAGATAATTTATCTTATTGTCATTAAAAAAATATCAAATACCTTGTTTGAAATTAAATATAAAAAAATGATGTTGACTTCAAAGGATTGCAAAATGAGGATGCGACTATAAAGAAATAATTTTTTTTCTTTCAGGGATCACAACATAGGATGCGACTCGTATTGTTTATTTTTAAGAAAATGAAAAAAATTTAATATAAAAAACTAATAAAATTAAATTAAAAAAACTAAATTATTATTAAAAAAGTCAATTAAAAATATATTAAATGAAAAAATGCATCAAACTAATGTGTTGAATAAATGTGTAAAAAATATGTTTATTCTTCCTATTATACCGTCACAATTTTATTGTAAATAAATCTAGCAACTTTCTTTTGTTGCAGTCAACTGTCTCTATTTACAATAAGAATTATTTTTAAAATATAAATTAACATATATCTAGTTGTTTAGAAAATGTAACATGTTTAAAAAATTTAGTATGTTCATGTTTTCTATGTTTATGATATAGGCAAATATTGTTTCTTTTTAAAGAAAATAAATAAAGATACATTTATTTATGTTATAAATCAAATAAATGTTAAGAATAAAATGTACATATGTAATTAGTGGATTATTATTGGGTAACTGATATAGGTTGTGCATTTTATATTTAACGTCTATTTTATTTCTAAATTAAAATAGATAACTATTAAATAATAGATATTTTATTTTTATTCATTCAAATTATATTATAGGAAATTAGCTGACTACTTTAGCCGTCTCAAACAACAATATTTTGGATTATCATAGAATAATCGATAAAGTTTATATATTTTATTCTTAACGTCTTTTTGATTATTAATATAAATAAACTGTATTTTTTTCTTCTGAAATTTTGAATGTGTTTTACATTGTTTAAAACAACCGTATTATTCTTTATTGATATTTTAATAAATAAAATTGACCGCAAACATAGAGCAGGTTGCTAAATTTATTTAACACTAAGATTGACAACAAAAATAAGAGGAGTTATGCCCTATTTATAGCTGCTTGTTCTTTTTTCAGGATATTACTCAAATTCAGTTTCTCTTTTGACAAAAAAGAAAAATAAAAATATATTTAGTTGTATAATATTATAACTAAAAATGTAGACTGATACGATTACCTATCATAATTCAAAATATTATCCGAATAATGTTAACTGTGTGTCTACTTAAAATCTCTATAATATTTGTTGATTTTTTCTTATTAATTTTAATTAAATTTTTTTTGTTTTTATATCAATTAATAAAAAAAATGAATAAATGAATATGTGTGTAGAAGGTACAATATCTATTTTTGCTTCACAAATCACATTTCATTATGCATTTCTTAAGGCCAACAGAAAATAATTTTTTGATATTATTTAATTATAAATAGGAACTATTGTACTTTTTATTAAAAGTAGGATATATATGAAAAAAAAAAACTCCTCATACAACAGTTCAATTTTCTTTAATTGAATATTGGATTTAAATCTTTGTACTTTTTCATTTATTGCCTTTTAAAATATATATTATATGATAATTTATAATTTTTTTTTTTTAATAATCCTCCTTTAAAATTATATATAAAATATATAATTTTTTTAGTTTCATGAATCTTATCGGATGATGGACTATTATGAAAAAAATAATCTCTTCAAGAGGAATGCATTATATATTAGCTATCTTTTTTCTAATTCAAATAAATAAGAAAAAATTAATTATAAAATAAATCAAATAAAAAATAATTAAAAAAAAAAACTAAGTTATATAAATTAAATTAAATCAAAATATATTAAATAAAAAATCATTAAAAGTTACCTTTAGTTGCTCAAGTATACTCAATTTTGTGAATGAAAGAGAACACATTCAAAAGTTTATTTTATCCGAAGGACATCATGATTGATAGTTATCGTTGTACAGTTTTAAAAAATTTAAAAGAGCGATCTAGTCTGTAACTTAACCTAGTAATGTTATCGATAACCGAAAATAATTTTTAAAACAATTTCTCAAAAATTAAAAACAATTTTCTCGACTCAAACCATCATGCTTTATCACTTGCTATAGTAACCTAAGAGTTATTCATTGTGAAACGAAGTTGCCCAAAATTCAAGTTGATTTCTTACAAGAAAAAAAATATATGAGAAAGTGCTCCATCAATCGGTCTTTCGGTCTTTGCTCCGAAGAGATTTTTACAAAAGGAGAAAGAAATTCAATAATATTGATTTTGTATGATTTTTTTTTTATCTTCGAAGAGTAATTAAATACCACATATTTAAGTCATATAATTGCTATGTTAGAATTGAAACTTAAAAATAATATTAATCTAATATAAATATTTACTAGTTGAACTAAAAATTAAGACAATTTCACATGATTTCATTTGAAAGATTTAAGATTTTAGCAAGCTTAATACATTGGGCTAGTACCAAAAAGGAAATAGAGAATATAGATTGGGCGCAAGAGGTTAGTATGTTTACCATGGGCAAGAAAATCCACGCAATAGTCAATAACCATGGGCAACGTATAAATCCAGGGTACCACTATTGAGATCATGTATGGTCCAAAACACAAGACATACTTGATTAAATTGTTGGAATTCTTACTTCAAACAAAACTGTTACATCAATACTTTTCAAAAACCAAACATGCAACTCAATTACACACACCCCATACACGGTTTACAACGGAAAAGTAGTTACACAGAATCTGAAAAAGATTTTCGTGTTTAATTACTTCTCTACAATGAGTCTATTATTATTGGTTCGGATTAATTAGAAAACAAAATTATAAAAGACATACACTTTAATTAAAAAAATAATACAAGATGTGTTGTTAGTGTAACAGTGCACACATTCTTAACTAATTAAAACATTGTTCTTAAATTTTGTCTACATTAATTAATTTGGAAATGTATTTTATTGGAGAAAGTGAATCTATTCTATATGATCATGTATAGATAATAAATGAGTGGACAATTAATATTTTTGCACTCTTTATCCCCATAGAAAATGCTCCACCCATCCCAAAGTGTTTTACCCCTTGTCCCTCTTTGGACGATCCATGTATAACATGTCGTATAAAAAAATTCAAATTTCTACCATTTTCAATTAAATAGTGACATCCTAAACAAAACTATTGTAGTAAAAGCACACATGTGCTACATTTATCATGGCTCGATCTTCGATGGTAGTTCAAACGTTCTACTACAACTTTAAAACATAAGAGATTTAAGTGATATGATTATTAACATGAATTGGTGAAAGAAATAAATATAAATTATATAATTATGCATGGTGGTGGTATATAAGAATAAAGATTCACGTATGAAATTATTTAATACGTTGAAGTATATATTTTTTTCTTTATCTTTTTTAATTTGTTGTACATAGAAACTTGTTTCATTCTAAATTAATTTAGTTGATTTTATTTTGATTATTCGAGACAACTTGTATTCGAATATATAATTTTAATTGAATTTTAACTTTTTAAAATAAAATAACATAAATAAAAAACAATAATGATTAAAAGTAATTTATCTTTTTTTGGTATAAAAGTCTTCTCACTAAAATTAAAAATTATTTTTATATCGTATGGTTCTTTTGAAAATCATTTTATATCGTATAGTAGAAGCATGTATCACACCGTTAGTCACGTTTCTATTAATAATTAATTTTTGTGGAATCTCTTAAGAAAAAGAGAGGTGCGACTTATGAGGAAAAATTGCATGTAGCATATTCGAATATTCACGTCTCTCTCTCTCTTTCGTTTGTTTTCCTTTCTAAAAATATTTATATCACCAATTTTTCTATAAACGATATATTTTCTATGAACTCATTATTACTTCACAAATATCAACATATTAAGCTTTTTTTTCCTTTTTTTAATAAAAAAAAACTAATATATATATATTAACGCGTCATCTGTTTTTAGTAAACAAAATTAGTAGGAAGAAAATTATTTTTTTAATTGTTGAAATAATCATTAAACTAACCAAAATAAGTAAATTGATTAAAAATGTAACATTTACACTTAAAACAAAAACATCTCTTTTATAATACATCTGAATTTTAATTATTTTAAAATATTCAAAATAGCCCGAAACAATTGTTTGTTGTAAGAGATTAATTGGTGTGCAATGTGTTACAATTATTTTACACAAATA
>PGTU02015908.1:0-20246 GCA_002896215.2 Cicer echinospermum | reverse complement strand
TGTTTACCACACCTCTGGTATATATTGACAGGGGAAAGAACACGTGAATATTGATATCATTCCGACCTCATGTTTAAAAAACCTGCATTTGATTAAATTTTTTAGAATAAGGGGTGTGTAGGCAAGATCAGCTATTTCCTTTCACCTTGCTCAGTATGATCACGAGTTAATGGTGTTTTGAATCAGGTGGGACTTCTCTCTACAGTGATTGACCCTCATATCACAGCTGCTGCAGCTGATGCTGCTATTACAGCACTTTGTGATGAGAATTCGTTCCCAAGGGACATATTTGATGTTGAAGAGGATAATGCTTGCAGTGCAAAGTCTCTTATTAGTTGTTCAGCAAGGTGATCTATATCATAAATATACCCGTTGTTTACTTTATTTATCTTTCAAATTTTGCGAGATGGTAACTTACTCTTTGATTGAGCCTTCACTTTATAAAATCCTTATATCTGTTATTATATGTGTTAGAGCCCTCGAAGGTGAAGGTTCAGAGATGGTGGAAAGGTCCACTCACCCAGGTATATTTAATTATGTGCATGAAAATGATATTCTGATAGTCAATTTTCTTATTGATTGATGAAAAAAAAATTATTGGCTCCCTCAAATGTCAAGTATTAATAAGGAAAAACTAAATAATGGTGCATTCTATCCTGTCTTGTGTGAATGAAATATTTGGGGAGAAAGTAGGGGTAACTCCCATTGTATAAAACATAGCAGAGTCCTGCCTCATGTGGTTTGAGTATAGGTAGAGAAGTTTTGTAGAAGTACTAGTAACTAGATGAGAATACTTCAATGATTATAAGTAACGGGAAACCAGCGAAAAATATGGGCCAAACAATCAAGAGAGATTTGAAGTAAATGATTTATCGATAAACATGGTTTATGATAGGACTGGGACATTATGCACTGTTTGAATCACGTCCCCTACTTCACGTAGTGGGAAACGGTTTTACTGGCTATATGCTTGCCCATAATTTTGTTCATAAATTATAATTTTTTCTTAAGTTTTTCATATTACTCTTCTCAATACATGTAAATTTGTAATACAAGATTCATCGGCCACTATAATGAGGTTTATGTAAGTGGACATTGTATAGGAAACAATCTTATGGAGAGCAATCGTTAGATGATGTGTTCATTTGCCTTAACCCCAAAAAGAGTTTCTCAAAATCTTACGCACATCCAAAAGTTTCTTTGGTTGAAAATAATATTGGCGATACAATTTGCATTGATTCATGCACAAGTTGCATAATTCTAGGCATGTGTTTCATCGAAAGATGTGGGCTGTTCCCAATTTGAACTTTCTGATTCAAATAGTGATTGGAAAGATTGTAATAACTATGTTTGGTCATCTTGTGTTCACATACATTTGTGCACAAAACATTGGTTATGAACTATTGCTGCATGGACCTCTAATCTTATCTTACTCTGCAGAAATAGACGTGGGATGCCCAAAGGATGACATACCATTGACACTACGTGTAAGAGCTGCAATTGGAACTGCTCTTGGAGCTACTGCTGCTCGAGCAAAGTTGTTGGCAGACCAAGAAGAAAGAGAGATTGAACATTTAGTAGCAACTATAATTGAAGCTCAGGTAGTTAACTCATGATTTTCTTTATCTGCAATTTCTGACATTATTAGAATTTCTCTGGATCCATCTTGGTTCTTAGGGATTAACCAATTTTTCTTTGCTGATTTGTTAATTAGATTGAGAAATTGCAACAAAAGGTTAAACATTTTGATGAATTGGAGGTTTTGATGGAAAAGGAACATGCTGAAATGGAAGAGCTGAAAGATTCTATCTTGACTGAAAGGATTGATGTGTTACGGAAGACATTTAGATCTGGTATCACTAGATGGAAGGTATCCTGCGCAAAATCGTAGACAGCTTTGTGTGTATGTATCTGTATAGTTTAGGTGCTGTAACTTATGATTGTACTATTATTTTACACCTGGGCCAGATCATACTGTAACTTAACAATACCGTTGAAAATACTGATTAAATGCTGAACAGTTAAGAGCTAACTGCTTTTCAGAAAGTTGTTTATTTTGACTAAGGAAATATTATTTTTTCTCCATATGTACCGTGAGGAAATGAATGATTATTTCTATAATTTCATATTTTCAAAAAAAATATGTATTTTCTTTATAATTTGTGTTTGGATGCGTGTTCCTTATTTGTACACATAAATACTTTGGTAAATGTATTGAAAGTAGTTAATTGCAATGGAACGATGCTCTATTTTTATCGGGTTCAGATTTTTCTACTTGCATCGGCATTCATACACTGGGAACAAAAATAATAAATTTGTTAAAAATGTAATTTTTATTGTTGAGAATTATTTTTTACCGCAAATTAAATATACGTAGCCTTTCACATCGGTTTCTCATCAAGAGTAAATTGACCCAAAAATGAACATTGGTAATCCAGTGATTCTTCATGCGTGATCCACACAAAAAATAATTGGACAGTGATAAAAACGAAAAGAAAAGAGAGACTGAGAATAGCGTGAGTTTTGAGAATTTGGTATCACTAAGTTGAACTGCACAGAACCATAATACATGTGAAAGTTGATCACTCAAGCTGAAATTACATCACTTTACACAACGAGTTATTTATACCTAATATTTACATCTATTATCCATTAATAATTATGTTTATAAACTATACATGACATATTAATCTCAATATAAGTAAAGTTGAGTATAATAGAACAAGAGAAGAGGGTACTAGAGAAAAGGACAATTAAAAGTGAAGTTGTTGAACACCATATCTACTACTCAGACCATCTTTTTCATCTCAATTCAATAAGCCTCCATGATCCCCTGTCGCGCCACAAATCATAAATCATAATTCACATTGAAATACGATGAAGGTGGAACCTAAAATTATTTTACAGTGTTCCATCAAAAATAAAATACAACATTCTGATTGAATATAAATTTAATTGAATTGGTTACTAACAAAAAAAAGAGTTAATCAATTAAATAACTCACTTTCTTAGGAGTGATAAAATCGACGAATTTCTTCTTAGTCTTACCCCCGTTGGTTGATTTTTGTTGGTGTGTGCCAGCAGCTGGTTTCTCATTCTGAGGATGGTGGTGGACCCGCTCCGTCACATTATTTCTTATATGCTCTCTCACAAACCTCTCATACAAGTAAGCAGCTCCTTAAAACTGCGGCAACACAAGCCATGCCGCCACCAATAGTTTCACATTCGTACCAAATTGGTACCTACAAATTTCCATTTCATATTTTAAATCAATTAATTATAAGTGACTTATACTAATTTTTAAAATTAACACTTCCACTCTAAAGCAGGTTGAAGAAGCATTTCCCAAGGTGAGGAGGAATAGATTATTCCAATTAAGCTAGCCACTGCTCATCATCCAACTTCGATGGACTCTCTATCGCTACCGACCGATGCATACCTATAATTTTAATAACATAAATTAATTACTTTTAATATTTCATTTTGTTTTAAAGGGTTTGGAGGTTGTTCCACTTACAAAGGGTACAATAACGTCAACACCGGCCTGCAATAATTTCAAAATAGTATTGATTATTATGGGAGTTAAATTAAATTAATATAAAAATAACATAGAATAGAAAGTGCATACTACCAGCAAGGGAATGAAGTTGGGTGATCAAAAGTCCACAACTTAGTCATATGTGTGTGGCGAATTATTTGATTGATATGATTTAATTAGCTAGAAGCAGAGACGATTTAGTTTTAAGAGGAAGAAAAAGAAAGAGAAAAAAACGGTTAAGAGTTAAAGTGATGTTCAGGTTTGGGGTGGTTGGCTTTAACTACAAAGAAGGTATTGGCTATGAAGTTGGAATTCTGAAATTTTACCAGAATAGAAGGTCCATGGCTAAGGACACGTGCAAAAGAGGAGTAGGTATCGAATCTGCCTTGGACGTGTCATGTTTAATTTAGCACCGTCCACATAACAAATTTATCTTAACTCCTTATTATGTTTAGTTTAATAGAATGGTTAGGTCCATTTTTATAGGTCTTGCTTCCTCACGAGCACAAGCCACGTTGAATTAACAATACGTGGCGGATTATGTGCTCCTCAATCCCAATCTCATCATGATTGATTGGCGACCTGCTCAATTCTAACACCTTTTCCGACCCGGCCCAAGTGCTTTAGGCTATCAAAATATTTTTATTTTATTTTTATACAGTTATGTGGGCCCAATATTATGTTACAAAAATATTTAACCGTAAAAAAAAAACCCCAAACAATTTTGACAACTATACACAACCAAAATCTATTTATGACGAGGATAGTGTAGAATTTTTTTTTTGATATTAGATATATTATTTCTCACGAAATAATATCTTATGATACTAAAGACATTATTTTTCACTAAAAAATGTCTTTTAATATATCATATAAAAACTTTTATCTAAAATTTGTTGTCAATACAACGAAACAATTATTTTTTTACTTTGATCATATTTCTTTATTTAAATTTAATATTGACGTGTAACTTATATAAATCATAAAATCTTCTACATTCATTTTAACATTTTGTAGAAAATTTTATTTCATTTAAAAAAAATATAAAGTAGATAAATTTAAAATGTCATATTTCTATCAAATAATTTTCTTTAATATTTTAGATAAAATTAATAATTTATTTATTAACTTTTAATTTTTTTTATAATATTGCGTTTTAAACCTCATAACATAGTGGACGGCCCTCCACCATCTTCTCTCTCAAATAATAAGTTATTTTATCATTTTATATCTTAACAAACTTATTAAATAAATAAGAAATATTATTTTTATTATATATGAATGTCATACAATTCAAATGATATTAAATAAAAAGTATCATTAAAAATTAAAAAATCATTATTTTATAAATAGATCGCTAATGAATAAGTACTACTTTCAACAGATGATTCATCACAGGATTCTCAAAATAATAGCCCTATAAGAATTGGGCCTGCTGTTTTTTGCCTTTGTTTTAGCTGCACTTCCTCGGTCTCCCAAAGCTTTTTAATTTTTTTTCATACGAATTTCTTAATATTGATGAAATAATTAACAAATGAAAATAGTTATTGCTACCGAAATATTTTTTTAATATTCATCAGTTTTTCACTATTGTAAATAATAAAAATAAATTAATATATTTAAGTATTATTTTTGTCTCTCTAAATTATTTTAGTTCTTTTAATTTTAGATACATTAAGAAATAATGAATTTAATTTTTTATTTTTTAATCATTAAGTACAAATAAAATTTATTTAATACATATTTTTGAATTTTTAAAAGGCCAAGTGTGAAGGTACTGATATTCTTCCTTTTCAAGTAATGTACATTATCATGAACTGAATGAAACCGTCTTTATTAATTAGTAGTTGTTCTCATGGCTCACCTTTGTTGATAAAAAATCTATAAAAATTTTCTTCAGCAAAAGCCTATAAAACTTGGAATATAATTTTTTTGGAATTGATGATGTTTTTTTCCTTCCATTATGCTCAAAAAATTTCTCTTTTTTTTAAAATAAAAAATAAAACTTTTGGCGATGATAACACTTAGAGATTATGTTGGGACTATTTATGAATTTAACATGATTATTAATTAGAGTGTTATTTTTGGTTGTGATAATATATATTTGATCTTTTGTTGATCATCAATTTATCGTAGATTAGATATTTTTAGATGAGAGCGCGTCTTTTATTTTTCGGTGATAATAATAATTATTAGAAATTTATTTTAAATAAAAGCAAATATTTAAATATTTTTTTGGCGATGACAGCACTTAGAGTGTTATTGGGGATGAAACGAAAGCATGCATTTGTCTTTTTATTTTTTTCTTTCTAGTTGGACGTTACACATAAAAGTGTTATGGTTTAATTTATTCATGATATTACCGTGGCTAATGGGTACTCATATAATTATCACTGACACGAAAAATGTTATAGGTAAATTAAGCTCATTATTTACGAATCTTAAATTTATGACAAATTCATAAATAAAGTCAAAATCTATTTTAAATAATTTTAAATAATATGACATACGATACGAAAATATATAATGATTAACCTTTATTAATCGAAATAAATTTTTTTAAAAAATTTAATTTAAATAAAAAAAAAATATTTTTGTGATTTAATTAATGATATATAAATAATTATACATTTAAATAGTTCTATATCATAAAATTGTATGTCACTTTATAGAAGAAGCAAAAATACAATTAAGATTTTAGATTTTAAATCCGAGGTTTATAGATAAAAAATTATAGTTATCAACAAAAAGTTTGTAGTCCATAGATATTTTACACTAATAATACAGTTATTATTATTATTATATTATTTTATATTATTATTATTATTATATATTATTTATTATTTTTCATTTTCTATTTACATCACCTAAATATACCACTCTCCCTCTTTCTCTCTTATATCTTGTTCTCTCTTGATGACTTATATATATACACACCGCCAAAGCGTGTGAAAATTTATAAATTTATTAGGTAAAAATTATTTTTCTCACGACATATAGCTTTGACGTGGAAGAAAGCGTAAAAAAAGGCTTTGATTTTTGTCTCGTATTTCCAAACTACTACTACTATTCTCAAGGACATTAAGATTAGCAGCACACACCATTATTTAGGCCAAAATTTCTAAACTAATAACATCTCTAATATCACACAAAAGCAACACCTCTCACATCTTTCTATTTTTGCGTGCAAGTTAACGTACGATCAATCTCATACTTTTATTTCCCCCTCTTGAATGAAGTGGTTGGGCTAAGAATCCGATGTATTTTCTCACATGTTGTGATTTTAGGCATTACTATGTTATGAAGACAAAATCTCCTCCTCCTTTTTCCTATCTTAATAAGCTACCTCTTTCTAAATAATTCAATAGTTGTTACACCTACATATTATTCAAACACACTATTGAACGGAAAAAAGATAATAATAATAATCATTTCATTTCCAATTCCACAAGAAACCATGAGCTAGATTTATATGTAAACATTACTTTTTTTCATTTTTACATTTGTTGAGTTCTCTACTATAGGGTTTAATTATTATTTCATTTGGAATTGAGTTGTTCGTAATTTTTTCAATGGCTGCAATCAACAACATTGGCTCACAATTTCATGGGAATTGGAACATCTTCACGTTGCAACAAAGAAGGAAAAACATTGATGAGCAAAAGAAGGTTTTGAGGGTGAGTTTTTATTCTCCACAAAAAAATAACACATTGAACACCAAAAGAAGATTGATACAAGTTGTAATGGTAAATACTTCTCATAAAGTGGACACAATTAATGGAATTACTAAGGTTGAATGGTTTACAAGTGGCAGAGGCTACTCTTGCATCAAGAAAGTTACCAAATGAAAATACACAAGATATTGCTCTTGTTACAAATGGAAAGTTTGTGGAAGGGAGATTTGTTTTTAGGCAGATTTTTGTTATTAGGTCCTACTGAAAATTGGACTGATAGAAACTGCCACCATGGAGACACTAATGAATTTTCTTCAGGTTAGCTTCACAATTTTACTATCATTCGTTATAAACTCATTTCAACATAAGCATAGGCATCGGAAATATGCTTATGGTTTTGATAAATAAATCATGATGAAGGAACTAAAGAAATTGAAAATAATTTTTCAGGAAACACAGCTCTAAATCATGTTACAAAGCTCTGGGATAGGAGGAGATGGCTTTGGAGCTACACGTGAGATGAGTCTAAGGAAACTCATTTGGGTTGTTACTCGTATTCAGGTTCAAGTGCAGAGATACAACAATGGTAAATACCCTGCTTGCATCATTAATTCTACAAAATGCTTAGTATCTTAGCCATGTATTAAGAAAAAATATATATATTATGTGTCAGGGGAGAAAGAAATTGAAATTGATACTTGGGTGGATGCAGCAGGAAGAATGGGCATGCGAGAAGAGATGGATTATCTTGGGATCGCGTGTACCAAAGAGATCATGAAGACTAAAGCAACAAGTGGGAATATTCCTCTAATAGTGTCTCTTGTTGAATTTATGTTGTTAATTTATGACGTGACATGTTAATTGAATGATAGGTGTGTCTTTGTCTATGTTTATGTTTTTAAATATTAGAAACTGACATAAAGGATTTAGATGTTCCAATATATTAAGAAAAGTACTTGATGCAGCACATGGTGTAAATGAATAGAGAACAAGAAGACTATCAAAGATACCTGAAGAAGTGAAGATGAGCTTTCCTGCTTTTTACATTCGATAGGATTGCCGTAGCTAGAGAAGAAACGAGACTGTGAAGAAATAGAAAGGAACTCACGTGAGTGAACTGGACTGAAACAACAAGATCTGTTTGAGCCGTAAGGTTTGTAGACTTTCTTTTGTAGCTTATGTTCCGAAACATAGCTACTTAGATGACTGATTGATGTTTCTTCTTCATACAATGACAGCGAAGGGTGGAGTGATGGGATGTTATCAGCAGTGTAAACAATGTGAGATACATCGGCTGGCTTCTAGAGGTAGTAGCTGCGGATCGAATGATATTTGAGTTGATTCTGGAGTAAGGTAAATATAGACTGTACCGATAATGAAATGGTTGATTACATCAAAGTATACAATGAGGTTATGAAAACAACTTGATGAGGCTTATGAAAGACAACTTACTTCTAACGATATAAACGTAACGTAGTGGTAACTAATTTTAGATGTATAATTGAATGGCATAGACAATGCATGATGTGTGTCGACTAGAAGGGCTAATGTTAATAAATTTGTGCAAGATGACGTAGAATTATATATTATTGATGATTGTGAATGTTTGGTTAAGGTAGAAAAGTGAAGTGTTAGTATTGGGATTTGTTTTGCAGAGTGTGCCAATATAGTACTTGAAGATGAGTATTTGAGGACAGATGAAGCATGACATTAGAGTTTAGGCGCGTGAATGTACAGAATCAATTACTTTGGAATCATGACATGTCTCAAAGAAGAGTAATTGGTGAATGCCGATAGACAATTCTATCAATAGAACACCTGATCTTCAATACACACTTGCTCGTCACAAGAGGGATAAAGAGATGATGTTGTGAGGAGCAAGATCTGAATGGCTTTAAAAGCATAATCAACAGTCATTAGGATTAAGAATACATGGGAGAGTTATGAGCAGCTATACATATTATGTTTCTTGTTTTTCTTATACTACTAGGACTCTTGATCTCTGCGCTTATTAAATTTTGTCAATCATTCCTTTAAATTTTTTATTTTCTTACGGGAATGTATGGTTTGTGAGAGATTAAGAGTGAGTATAATGGCGAACAAGGAATAATGTTGGAGTGATGAATGTGATTCAATATCAATCAGTGTATTGTATAAGGTAGTTTGTAACTTATATTCAATGTTTTTGTTTTGTATATGACTTTGAAGATTACCTGTAGTGAGTCAGTGAGAAACAAATTCTCGACGCAAGATGGATTAAGAGGTTTGGATTGTTTGTGAACGTATCTATTTGAAATTTCATGCGAGCAGATGATGAGGGTGTTATAATGAGAGTACTTGTTCCAATAAAATGAATTATGGAGAGCGCTTCAATAACACACATATGAAAAGTTGAGTTTTGTAATGATAGCCAACCATTCGTCGCGTAGAGTTTCTTACTGTAACAATGCTGCTGCTAGATTTGAGCACCAAAATATTGCATGTATGTAAGCTGCAACGTCAAAACGAAGGCAAAAATGCTATTGGAATAATCGTAGCTCAATATATGTCACAGTTTTTAGTCTTCTCGAGTAATGTTGTGTTTCTTGCTGACTTGGTGAAATGTCTGTCTGTTCCAAACATTGAAATATAAGTCCAACGTTTCTACAACATTTACATATATTTTGTTTCAACTTGTCAAGGTACTGTGCTAGTTTTCTTCTAGTGATATCTACACTTTAGATATTTTTACCTCAACCATCTTGATGCTATGCTAAACCAAAATGGATTATCTATTTTTTTGTTGTTGTGATTTTAGTGTGTTTTGGAATAAAATTAGTGATTAAATAAATTTGTTAAAAATTATTTAGATAAAAAAGAATTATTGATTAAAGATAGATAAAAAGTCACACAAAATAGATGATGTAAAGATAGAGAATCTCAACCAATGTTAAACACGTTGTAGCTAGTCCTAGTGAAGATTGGACTGTGACTATTTTTTTTAAATATAAAAAACATTTTAAGTTTATTTGACTATACTATTTAAATAAATCTATATTATATTATGATTTTATATTAAAATTTCTAATTTGTTTTAGATTATACGGTTCGTTAAACTTTTATATAACTTAAATATGCTGGTGTACTAAGTTATTTTGATTTATTTAATGCATTGTTTTCAAAATGGAGCTTAGATAAAATGTCATATATAATTAGATTATTTGAAATGTAAGGTTAGATCTCAAGATAAAATTTACTTTTATTAGATTATATATTGGGGTCGTTATTTTATCTAAGGATAAGTTAAAAGTACTTAATTATTTGAAAAAGTTATATGAAATAAGTATTTAAATAGATTGATATATTATATCAAAACTTGTCAAAAATACTGCATTATATCTAAAGAATAAAGACCCTATTCATTTTATGTTAAAATCTAATTTTCACATAGAATTCTATTTCCTCAAAGAACAAGGCAAAACACAAAAAACTCGTCACTACGGAATATATACAATCATACTTGAACCTTATATTTATTTCATTAGACTAGACTTAAGTTTGTAAAAAATAATGTCCCTTTAATATATTTTCACTAGTAATTCTATTTTTGCTATTTTAGAGTCACTGCCAGCCTGGAAAACAAAAGCACAATGGACAAAAAGAGAAAAATGACGTTTGTGATTTACTTGTGATACAGCAAATAACTTGAGAGCTTTGCAAGATTGTTGTTTTTGTCATTTTTAAGATAACAACATGAAAGTGTGTCTACAAAACAACAATGAGCAATCTTTTCCACATTGTTCTCCTTCCCTTTTTTGCACTAATGTCCTGCCTACAATCTTCAATCTATTTCTCTCACGTAATCTACAATATACCCATCTTATTTCTCTCTATATTGTCATTGATTAATTTCAACGATGTGGTGAACAAATCACGGTTCATGCGAACAAAGCTTAAATCATTTGTGCTCTAGACAAGTATTGTTACTATCGTAGAGATGTTGCTCTCTACATCTCATATTCTTGAAGCTTTTTTATTATATTTTTTTAATTGTATGCAATGTTTGTTTATAACGAAAAGAATGTACGCAATGTTTTTTTTTAAACTGCTAAAAAAATATATTAATAATTTTAATACAGAGTATAAGAAAAGAATTTATAATGGAGATTACAGATTTTTCATTTAAAAAATTAGTATTTTTGTTTTATTTAGGGACTTAGTATAGTGTGTTTTGTTGGGTTTGTAGTAGTTCAAGATATAAAAGAACTGGGCAAAGAAAAAATTGCACAAAAATATATATATGTAGCATAAAATGGCATAAAGAATCTTACAAACATCAATATTGCACATGAAAGATGCAAGAAAGATGTATTAGGTGGGAAATATAAGTGTCATCTGAGCATAGATTGTATTTAAAATAAAGTACTAACGGGATGCCAATAACATGTTTAAAATAAAATATTAAAAAAATTAAAACGAGATGGGAGATATATGTTAGTCATAGAATATAGAAAAAATTAATTAATAATGTTGTCAATGATTGGAAAGATATAAGTAATTATAGGACAAATATTTATCTTTGTTTTACTACATAAAAACACATGAGATAAGTAGTTGTTAATGTATGATTGATAAATATTAAAAGAAATGTATGTGACTGTTTTTTGTCATTGATAAATTAAGAAGACCACGAAATAGATATTATTGTAAAACATCAATATAAGAAAGTAAAGTACCGCAAAGTAATCAAAACACCTTCATGTTACCCATGTACAAGGAATACAACTATATATAGCAAGGGGATAAAAGTGACAATTTTATTCATCAAATAAAAATTTAGTGTTTTTTAAAAGTGAAAATTTTGAGGAAAAAAAAGTGGTTTTAGGAGTTAAAATTGAGAAATGAAATGATTTTTAAAGTGGAATTGAGAATTACTATTTCATTTTAAGTTTATTAAAAAGGTACGACTGATTTTTTGAAAGAATGCAAAAATGATATTTTGTTTTGTTATAAATGATTGGTCCAAAATTAATTCCAAATTTTAAGAAAAATCATAGGTAGTTGATTGTTTAAAGTACCTATTTCATAATCTTCTTCTTTTTCGTTTTTTTTTCCTCCGTACAAACTAACATTTTCTTTCTTTTTTTAAAAAATATTGTAAAGGGAATATTGTAAAAAATTATAGATTATACCAAATATTATCATTAATAATATTAAAGATGCTGAATAATATTATAAATATTTATAATAAATACAAAATAAATATTTTTTCAATAATAAATAATATAAAATTTTGAGACAATCATTTATTAATATAAAATATATGACAAATATTAAATGACAAAAGCTAAATATTTAAAATATTGTATAGAAAAACATGAAACAAATATGTCATTAATTATTAAATATAAAAATAATAGGATAAATATTGATCTCTAATAATAAAAATAAAAAACATAAGAGAAATAGTAAGTTGGTAAAGTAGTTCTGATTGTTAAAGTATTTTAGTTGATTAATTAATTATATAATTTTTTTATACAGGATTGAATATAGTATATTGATTAATATTATTGAATTTATTTGGTAAAATAGTTGGATAGAATTCTCAAGTTATATAGATCCACGGAGATGGGGTGTAGAGTTGTGACATAATGGTCGCATCCAATAATGAAGAGGATAATGTCCCAAGAAAGCACAACATAGGGGTCAGAGGTCCAATGTAGCAGAAGCCGCTAATCAATCGAAAAGTATATTATTGATTATATTATTATAAGTTTTGTATACAATAGAAGACGAGGGTAATGAAAGTAAAGGGAAGGAATAATATAATTTTACATGAGAGTGCAAGCATTTGGATTCTCATCACTGCAAGCTAGTGGAGGTGAGCGGTATGTTTTTGATAATAGTTAGCAGAAGGGTATGCCATACATAATATCATTGATGATTATGAAGTTAATATTCCATTCTTTTCATCTCTTTCTATATTTCCTCTTTCTTTTCTTTGCTTTCACCTTCTCTCTTTTGCTGCACTTCCACTACTGTTTTCTCTTCCTCATTATCATGCATGCTTCCCATTCGCTTTGTAAACGTATTCAACATTGCTGATTCTACACCCTTTCACGTTACCTCTACTTTTTCAAATCTGCTTCTGCCATTTCCACTCCTGATAGTGCATACCCCTCAATTATATCATTCATTAACTACACTACTATTGCATTCTAAACTTACTAATTTACCTACCATACTCCCTTTAGGAAATAAATTATTTTAAATTTAATTAATTAAATATTTTTTTTAAAGGTACCATAAAAATAATTGATTTTTAAAAGTTATCACTATAGAAATGATTTTTAAAAGAAACGTTCAGTAATGCTCATAATTGAAACAATACGATGTCTCCTTTTTTATTAAATATATAATATTAAAACTCTAATAATCTCTTTGCACAGGAACATTCAAACGTAAAAGTACAATTGATAGATATTTGTAAACTAAAAAGAATTAGTATTAAGCGTACCTTTCATTCTCTGGAGCGTTTTTTATCTCATGCGCACAAGCTTCACAGTCATGTGAACTTTCAGAACAAGCAAGTTCATGGCTGCAAACAGTAAAGTCTGAAAATTCATTATTCAGAGATTCAACCCCATCAATCAAAGCAACAAGAATAACTCATAGATTATTTACTCTCTAAAAAATATATGTATCTTTTGCACATAGTGTACACAATTTGTATAGTGAATTTTACTATTAGAGTGATTTTTTAAAGTTAAATAATCACTATATTTTTATAAACGTCGTGAGTCAAGAGAAGATTACTCTTCTATTCTTCCCTCTTTCTCCGGAGGGTTCATTCCTGTGAGGGTATTTTCACCTGAGGAGTATTGGGATCGGAGTAAAGAAAGCTCACTTTTCTACGACTCTTCTTCTGAACTCTCTCCAAACCTTTAATGGATCTGCCTCGCACTTTAACAACCACTGATGAATTTGCAATCGTTTCAGTCTTCAACCCTGGGAAATCTTTCACGACAACGAACCTTTCGGCACAATGCTTCACATGCATGAACTTTTCAGCACAATCTCCGCGCTGGTGCGGAGACACCCTTCCTCTTGTTTTTCCTCTTGCTTTCTTCTTCTGTTTTCGATTCCTCTGTTTCTTTTTCTTCATAAACAAAGTAAAATAATTCAAAAAATATGGTCCTAAGCATATAAATGAAATCATTAGATATAATAATTTGAGAAAGAGGTTAGAGAAGATTATCATTCATTACCTCCATTGTTATTTACTCTCTCTCTTCTCTCTGCTCTCAGATAAGCTGTTGTAGAAAGGCTACTTTTGCTGTATTTTCTCTATTGGTATTTTCTCATTCTTTGTGCACCAATACTAAAGTAATACGTGTACTTGTTTATATATCATCATAATCTTTATATCTTCATTTCTTTTAAAAAGTTAAAGTTTATTACTAAAACTGTTCATGTTATTATTATTTTCACAAATGATATTTTTCATTTTATAATTAACAATTTTAGTCTCTTCGTATTTTTGAAATAAAAAATGATATTTTATATATTTAATAACATCATTAATTTATAATATTTATATGTTCTTCATTAATTTCATATATTCATTAATTAAATTAAAAATAGTAAAAAAAGTCGTCAGTTGAACTCCTAAATTTTAACACGTATTATTCCAATTTTAAGGATTATTAATTATTTTAACATCATTTATCATATGTCATATTATTGTAAAATTTATCAAAGTGTTATGTTTTTAGTTAAAAATTATAAGAAAGAGACTAACATTATCGATTTAAAATTATCAATGTCGTGAGTCACTAAAGAATAGTGATTAAACTTGCAATAACCTAAAAATAATAGGACTTCTAATATAATGTGTAAATATATATTATTATAATTTAAAATTTAGAAATGTTTCACCAAGGTCAAATGAATTAAGAATAGTCATAATGGCAGCTCAATTAATGTGTATTATTTATCCATAATAAGATCCAATAACGGATTAAAAGAAAATAGTCATCATTACACTGTATCTATTTAATGATGAGAGAGAATAAAGTTATTATTATACAAATGTAACATAACTTATATATATAATATTTCTTGTGAAAATATGAAATAAATAAATATTACATTATTAAATGAAAAATTATCTTAAATAAATATTATTATCCAATAATTTTATTTCATTTGTATGTTCTAATTATAGTATTTTGATCACTCTCAAGAGAGCAAATTTTCATTCAACAAGTAACGGGAACTTTGCCCGGCCAAGGTTTTATTAATAAGAATATTTTTTATATATTAATATACTTTTTTTTTATTAAATAATACACTTTTGAAAATTTTATTTCTGTAATTAAAACAAATAGATGATGTTTGGACCACCCTTTTCTTTAATATTTGTTTTTAGTATATTTCTCTTTAATCTTTACGCACTCTACATTTTTTTTTTTAAATTGATCAAATATTTGCTTTAATTTTATAAAAAAATATTATAATTTATTTTTACCCATTTAATTATAACAACTTATAATACTAATGGACTTATTATTTTTTAATTTTCAAGATAATTAAATCTTTATGTTATTTTTAATTAAGACTTGTTTTGGTTTTTTCTTTCTATATTTACTGGTTTATAAAAAAATTATTATATTATTTAGTGGTCCCATAAACAATATTTCTCATTGCGGCAACTCTCAGTTATTATTTTTAACTTTATATTCAGTTTAATAGAAATAAATCATTAGTTAATGAGGGTAACAATAAAATTATAATTTGTTTTCTTTTATTTATTGTTTATTTTTTAATTATGTGTGAAAAGATTAAATGAGATAACATATGAGACCAATATATATATATTTTAAATTACTTTGTTTTTTATTTTATTTTATTGTGTCGTTTATTTACATGATTCAGAATGAGCAAAAAGTATCAAAGAAATTTTTTTGTTTTTAAATCCTTTTTTTAATAGTTAAAGAAATAAAAATATGAATATAGATTAATTGATATTAAGTTTTTGGCATAATTGCTCCCTGCAGTCATTAGATTTTTTTTTATTTTTTATTTCTAATTTTAAGTAACAATTGTAATTATTTATATTAAAAATATTATTATATTATCATTTCTTTACATAATTTATAAATATCAAATCTTTAACAAACTCATAAATTCAATACCATTTCATGAAAATTCATATATTTATACATATGCATAACTCAAATATTCAAAAAAACTCATATTTCCATATCCACAACTTTAAATTCATCAAATAAATAATCAAATATGAGTTTATTTGAATATTTGAATTGAATTTGATTAAATGTGCATTATATTGAGATGATATTGTTTGAAAAATTTTGACGATTTTTATAAATATATATATATATATTAATATTATTTATATTTTAATATAAAAAGATACAATTATTACTTAAAATTAAATAAAAAGACCAATTCGAGAAGAAGAAAAGAAAAAATATTACCTAATTAAGTTAAGAGACCGCAGAAGTAATTATGTCTAAAATCTTTAATTTATTTCATATCTAAGACTCAATGATTTGTTACAGTAAATATATATTTTTAGTCTTTGAAATTATAATGATAGATCATCTTTTCAACTAAATTATTAAATACTTTTTCATTCTTTTTAATTCTCGCATTTTTAGAAAAAAAACTTACTCTTGTTTATTTGTCCTTTTCAAAGTTTAAAATAATATTTATTATTATTTTGTCAATAATAAATGTATATATTTTTTACAAAGAGTAAATTGATGAAAATTGACAATAAATAATCAATAATATTATTAAAAAAATCTATCAAAAGAAAACGTGGTCAAGGTTGGAAGCAAATCTATTATCCTTATTAGCACAAGTATACAACAAACAAAATGGTTTTATAAATTAAAAATTAATCAAATATTATTTGCAATCTTACAAATTTCAATTATATATTATATTTTTATTTCAATTTTTATTTTTTTTAAAAAAAAAGAACGGAAATTTCTTCATTTTTAAAAATAATAATATTAAATACAAAGTTAAGAAATAAATAACATTATTATATTATTCGTAAATTTAGAAAATAATGGAAATAAAAGGTGATTACATAACAGGCTTCTTTACTAATTGAGCTTGTATTATCTCCTCTATGAAATGGACCACCAATCCATTATACATGAGATATAGATTGATAAGTTATTTTATCATCATGCTGAAATCACAGTATAAAAGGCCGTGCAAGAGAAGAGGGGCATGCCTCCAACTCCAGCTCTAACACTAAAAAATAAAAATAAAAAATAAAAAATAAAATTTAAACATCACAAAATAATACTAAATATGCATGAAAAGATATAAAAATAAATTTATTTCTTTTATTATTATTTAATAAAATATATTTTGTCTTAATTATAATAATGATAGATATAAAAATATTATAATTAGATGTCGAATATGAGTGAGTCACATTTATATTATTATGGTAAATTTACTATTTTATTCTAAAATTAAAAAAAACATTAATATAATTTTTTTGTTTGTGGAAATGTCTTATGCATAACTAGTCTCCATTTGTCTTTTGATTCTTCGGGATTTGCTCGCTGCAATAAAAATAAACGTTTTTCTCTCCAAAATTAAATATAAGTTAAATAATAATTATTTACTCTTTTACACGTCTACCACACTGATTTTCACCGGTAGTCTTGATATCTTCGGAATGTCATATATCGCTTAAGTTCATGCTTAACATACATAGTTATATTTTTCTAATAATCATTTTCTATATTCATTCACACTATAACTGAATCAGATTTATATGAAATGATCTTCTTCTAATTTTGATTTTAAGTATATTTTGAAGGAAATTGGAGAATTAAATAAATTAATAAAAATTAATTAAATGAAAATTAAATTTGATTAAGAAATGACTAGTAGGGATTCTAGTTTGATAGTAATATAGATCAACTCCATAAATTTATAATTAGAGTGCCAATGAAGAAAAAAAGGAACAAACGAAATGTGATACTCGACAAAGTTATCGGCCCAAAGGCAAAAACGTTGTGTTGATTTTGCATTGCCCATTACTTATCTCTACTCCTAATCATTATAATCACAATTACTCATTCATTTATGTTCTTTTTTTTTCTAGATGGTGGATGAGCACACCCTAAATATTATTTTTTTTTAAAAGACCACTTTAAATGCATATACACTTTATTGTCTTTTTAATATAATTTTTTCAAACATTAATTTTTGATTTTAAATTTAATAGTTTTTTGTCAATTATATTATTCAATTATAAAAGATCGACATTTAATCGATGATTTTAAATGATTAAATATTATGAATTATATTAAACTTACTATTTTTTAATTTATTAATATATGGATCTTATACTATAAGTATTTTACATAATGAGATTGTATGTCACGTATCATTTAACTATATTAAATAATATTTTTAGTTAAAATATTAAAGGAATCGCTATCATCGGTTTTGAATAAATGATTATTTTTCAATAATAGAAATAGGAAAAAAATTGCAATAAGATTTTTAATTATTGTTTCTAAGTATTCATCATTTATAAAGTTTAATGTAGTATTAATAATTGTTCAACATTTTTAACTATTTATCATTGGGAAAGAAATAAATAGAATATTATAAAAAATAATTTCAAATTTTTGTTTACCCAACTTTTTGTTATATATAGAATTAGATGCAGTAGTAAATATTTAAAAGTGCTACTCCCCTGTTTCTAATTGTAAACATATATTGAGAAATTTTTTTTCTCTAAATATAAGCCCTTATACAAATTACTATTTACTAGATGCATTTTTTATTATTTTTTAAAATTTATTTTTATTTCTATTAATTTATTTTAGATTTAAAACAGTTAATTTTCAATATATATATATATGAACATTTGTAATATCACATAAAAGATACAAATTAATTATATTAATTTTTCTTAATATATGTAAAATATCATATAAAAGTATCATATGAGTGTATAAAAAAAGGACCGGAAAATACAAAATTATTATTCTTAATATGTTTAAATAAATTTTAAAAACTAATGAGAGAGTAATTTCAGTAACATACACACAACAATGATGTGTTATTTATTGAGTGGAAAATGTGAAAGTTGGAAAATTAATATTCTTTGGGGTATTGTATGCATGGTCATCCTATAATGTGAATGTATGGTTGAAAAACATGAGTACATCACATTTAAATTTCACAATTATTCTTACCATTTATAACTACTAACTTAGCGCCACTCATTTTTTCATCATTATTGCTTCGCTGTGGCATACCTAAGACAGTAAATGTTGAACATAATTTATTTATTTATCTATTACTTATTGCAACTTTATTTTTGACTTGGCATTGGCTACATGGATCGTATATTATGAGGATCATATCATTAGTTGAGAGGCCTACAGGGAAACATGGCTCGTCAAAACGTTATGTATACAAAGAGCTCTCACAGATTCTAGAAGTCCAAGGTCACTTTAATTTTTTTATGTAACTTTAATATTAGTTCTATTAATAATTTTTTTAATTCTAACCCATATTTATATGGGCTATAGTTCTCTTTTTTGAGATTTTTTCTTGACAATATTTGAAAGATTTTATTATTTCGAAAAAAATTAACCTTTTTTTTTTCTAAAAAATTGAGAGAAAATTAAAAATTGTAATCATTTTTGATCAAAAAACATGTCGAAAAAAACCAAATTTTTTATCGGTAAAAAATCAAAAACTTTATTTTTTTTCAACAAAAATTATTTTTTTTTCGAACAAGTGGGTCTATAGCACTAAGCCCACAAAATCTTAAGGGGCTTTTAGTGTGGGGGACTTTGTTTTTTGGAGCCTTTTAAATTATAAATTTTTTTGGCCCCTCCAACATGTAGGTCGGGGCCAATAATTATGGGTTTGTCAAATTGACAGTTCAATGTATACACACGAATTTTGGAGTTTTTTTGGTTGGAATGTAATGAGATCGAATAAAGGTGTTATAAATTTATCTAAGTACTTAA
>PGTU02015904.1:0-10629 GCA_002896215.2 Cicer echinospermum | reverse complement strand
GTTAATAAGTCTTGAAGTTCAAGTTTGGGAGGAACCCCGCTCTGATAGGTGATACCGGGAATAAGGGTTGTAATTTGTATTTTACTTATTTATTTTAAAACGACTTTTGTATGAAAATCATATAAGTACTAGTAGGTTTTTAGAATTAAATCAAGTAATTATACTTAATTCAAGCTTATCGAGATTGCAAGCATGGAGTAAAGAAGTAAAGTGTTCGCTTTTGATTTTTGAAAACGTGATATCCTAAATTAAAAATTAAAGTTTTATTGTCCTTGGAAACATATTTTATTTATCCGCTGGCGGAATTTTAAAAAGAAATGTGATATAAATTATTATATTTTATTGTGGTTTGGTGTCAACAATACAAACTGTATGAACTCCGCATTTCTGGGTATCACTATGGCAGAAGTGGGCTTCTCCAAACATGAACTTCAAGACTCATTAACCTATAATAATTGCAATTTCGCAAACGTAAGGCCAAGTCAGTCAAACACAAACAACGAAGGATGTGAGTTTGAGATCATTTAATAGTATAGTATAAATAAGAAGAACACGCAAACAATCATAATAGACCGTATATGAAATCACATAACAATAATTTAAATATTTAAATATTTCAAATTATATCATAGCACTCAAGTAAAATAATCATCTCATTATATAGCATCAAATTCATCTAATAGTAATTATATAACATTGAACACATCACATCACAATAAAACAATCACAATAAAACATCACAAGAACTGCAATGTTACGCTAGCTTAGACTCTACCACAATGTGGTACCATTACTATTAAGTACTTGGGTATTCTTACTTTAATATTCTGCATCACAAATTAATATTAATCATACTCATAACATAAACTTATTACAATAGAAACATCACATTTATAATCATACATCTCATCACACATAAAAATCCAATGGCATCATTTTTTATCATCACATCAATATAAACGCATTTAATCAACATATACATAAAATGTCATTTGACATTCAATATCACAATATTATCAAATATCACACATTTAACAAATTAAATCAAATACTCACAATAATATCAAATATCACCATTTAATGAGTTAAATTAATCAACACCTTATAAATTTTTCTATTCCTATTTTTTAATTTTCATCTCATATTTCACATTAATTAATTTATCACTCAGAAGAGCTACTGAGTACGTAGCGAGCCCAAATGAATTGTTTGAAATATAGTTTTTTTTTTTTCATATAAATATAATTTATACTATAAAGTCAAACGCTCTCTAATCGTTAACCTTAATTTGACGCCTTCACACACAAATATGATTCCACGAGCAATAGTCTTGGTTATTGACATCTTTTGTCCTTCATCGATCTAACTCAACAATTTATGGTAACATCAAAATAAATTACGAGAAGATACTATAAAAACTAAATTCGATATTAGATCAAGGAAAATTACCATAAATATAAACCATCAGTGGATAATATAGCCACTTTTCAAACGGTCGTTTTGGCATTGGTTTCACTCAAATCGGACTTACGGTGAAGGAGAACGGTGCAAAATAACGAATTCTACAAATGAAGAAGTCGGCGTATTTTAGAGAGAAATTGGGTTTTTAAATCTAGAAATTGGTGTGTAATTGATAGATAAATGAGTAAAACAACATATAGAAATTTAGACGAAACAGATAATTTTCTGGAACAGTTATCGACCACCGCGTGCCAAACGATAGTCCTATTTGTTGTGTTTCCTAATTTCCTCATCCTTCCAAGCTGCTGGCGCTAGCTCATTCTGATTAGTCACATTAAAATACACTTCAAAGACCATTTAATTTCAAAATTTATACCTATATTTTTTAAATAGTCTCATAAAATTACTACATAGTTAGATAATAGTCAAATAATAAAATAATACCAATATAACATCAACATTTTTAATTAAATTACTAAAATCTAATAAATATATATAAAATACAATGTCATAATAAGTATATTAAAATAAAGGAAATCAAAAATGAAATACAATATCTCAAAATAATTATTTGTAAAATAAAAAATTAATAATATATATTAGAATTAATTAATATAATTAAGTGCACATTTAATATTAATCAAATGCATAAGAAAATGTCACATTAATTACCAACTCACATATAAACATAAAATCGCCTAATCTTAATTCTCTAAAATATTTACACTAAAATACTATTGTTTTAAGGAAAGTATATAAAATAATAAAATATAATATTTATTATTTATATCTCTCATTTATTCAAATATGTACAAGATTAAACACATCATAGAAAATACACATAATAAAGAAAAATTAATCATAAAATAATCAACATATATTCTAAACCAATTTTACTACCAATTTAGTTACTAAAAATTATATTTAATTAATAAAATAGATTTATTATCAAATTTGGGTGTTACATATCAAACTAGCACATCATAGAAAACATCCATATAACGAAACTTAGTCACAAACTTTATCAACATATATTCTAAAATAATTTTAATCATCAAATTAATTATTTAAAATTTTATTCAATAATATATAGTTTATTATAAAATTTAGGGTGTACAAAATGCAGATCCAAGAAAGTTCAAAGAGAGGATGATGAAGCTGAGACACAGTTTAGATGAAGTGTTATTAATGGCTACAACAAAATTAGATGATAACTGCACAGAGTAGTGTATCTTGACATAGCAGCTCTAATATTAAGTGCTTAGGACACATGGAGGTGGTGATTATCAATTCCATGAGTTCCATGAATTCTGTGACTTAGAGGGAATGATTCATGACGTGACTACACCATATACACCACAACATAATGGAGCCACAAAAACGAGGAAGATAACCATTCTTAATATGGCAAGAAGCATGTTGAAGGAGAGAAAATGCCTCACAAATTTTGGGGAAAGAATTTCAACAGCAATATACATTTTGAATAGGTGTCCAACAAGAGATTGGACACTACGACACTTGAAGAAGCTTGGACTGGAAGAAAGCTAGATGGAATCATATGAGTGATTGACTCATTGTGCTTCAAGCATGTCTAGCTTAAAATAGAAGGAAGCTTGATGACAGGTGTAACACCCTGATTTTTAACAGCGCGAGTGTATTTTTTTTTAAAACTAATTCATAAAACAAAGAAAATAAAGAAAGAAATACTTTGGATAAAATATTTAAGTCGTAACATAACGACAAAAGTCAACAAATATTTACAAACAGCGGAATAGTTTTTGAAACAAAAACCCAAAGTATTTAAACAGCAAAATACACCGGGCTATGAGACGTATCAGAGATAGCTCATACCTCTGGAGTATTCTCGACAGACATCTGTACAAAAGCACTGCCCCAAGAATTTTAAACTCCCCCACGTCGCATCAAAAATTAGTACAGTCTTCCAAATTAAAATAAATGCATCCATAAAAGAAAGACAACTAGCCCTATACAACCATCTAATCTAATCATGCTACAAAAACTAATACAACCCAGGTGATCACCACACGCCCTGCAAGATCCCTCTAACACAACATCGATCAGGTATGACTAACTACCTTGTAAGACCCATAATTTTTAAAGTATACTTTATGTATTTTAGTGTATTTTGGTATTGAACTCGAAGGCTTTTTAGCCAAAGTTATTAATATTTTGAGTTTATATGACCAAAGAGATATTTTGATGCCGATTAGAATTACTCGTCGATGAATAAATTAAATTAACTATGGTGAATCCTTTACGAAGAATTTAGTGCGTTACGGGTGAAATGGGAATTTAACAATATCTAGATATTTTGAGATATTGTTAAAAGTAATTATAATATATATAAAATATCTTTTATGTATATATTTGTTTGGGGAGAAAAGAAAAGGAGATAGAAAAGGAGGGGAGGAAAAAGAAAGAGAGGAAAAGAAAAGAAAAAGAAAGAGAAAGCAAAGAAAAATTAAAAACTCCTTCTTCTTCCTCTACCGCGCGAACACCCATTTCTCCTCTCTTCTTCTTCGTTGATTTTGCTTTCTTTTTCTTTCTTTGGCTTCAAGATAGAAACCCAAGGATTAATGGGTAAGAAAGCAAGGATTTCTCAGCTTCATACTCCTCGTTGTTTCGAAAAACGAAGAAAAACGGCGTTAGGGATTTCAAAACCGTCAAACACAAACTCCCCGTTTCATCTAGATCTAAGCTTCGTTTCGCGAAGAGATAGAAGGGAAAGTGCTCACTACCACGCTACAGTGCTAGGAACCACTTGGAGGCAACGTTGCGACCGGAGATTTACCGGATTTACTCGTGGTACCGTAATCGAATGTAAAAGCTAACGTTAAGGTAAGGGCTCCTTCCAAACTTTTAGTTTCATTTAGGGACTTATCTGTGGTTGTGTGGAAAAGAATTTGTTAGGGTTGGAGTATTGATTTGGGGGAAAATGAATCTAAGGCTTTATGGGTAAAATCTTAGAGTTAGGTTTTGGTTATATTGATGAATGTTTCATGGAAAATGAATTTAAACTCATTTATGTATGATTTTGAGTAAATGAAACTTGTTGTGTTTGAGTGGTGGATTGTGTTGATTTGTGTTCGTCGTATTTTGACGTGTTCTTAATTAATATTGATGAAATTTGTTGTGTGTATGGTTGGATTCTGTGGAGAAATGAATTGATGTGTTTTGGTATGAGTTGTGGATTGGATCTGATAATAGGTTTAAGTTTGTTTTGTGTGGAATTTGAAAAACAATAGAGTTAAACGAGTATTAAGAATGGGGAATCTCTTAATGTCTATGTTTACTTAATGTTGGCGTGAAAACCATTAGAGTTAAACGAGTATTAAAAATGGGGAATCTTTTAATATCTCGGTTACTTAATATGTGTTTGGGAAAATCGTTTAAGTTAAATAAGTATTAAGAATGGGGAATCTCTTAATGTCTTGTTTACTTAATGTTGTTTTGGGAAATCGTTTAAGTTAAATGAGTATTAAGAAACGGGGAATCTCTTAATGTCTTGCTTACTTAATGTTGTTTTGGAAAATCATTAAGTTAAAATGAGTATTAAGAATGGGAATCTCTTAATGTCTTGTTTACTTAATGTTTGTTGTGAAAATCGTTTAAGTTAAAAAGAGTATTAAGAATGGGGAATCTCTTAATATTTCTGTTTGCTTAATGTTTGTTGTGAAAATCGTTTAAGTTAAATGAGTATTAAAAATGGGGAATCTTTTAATATCTGCATTTGCTTAACGATTGTGGTGGATGGAGTCAGTATATGCTCATGCATTTTCATTCTTTTTGTAAATCGTGCAGACCCGTGATAGGTGCACCTTGATAATAGTACTTTGGCCTGTGATAGGCGGTACATTTATGATTTACGTTTTCTAAACTGTGCTGACCCGTGATAGGTGGCACCTCGTAAACGGTACGGGCCCGTGATAGGCAGTACGTTTACGGGTTTACGCTTTTTTTGTAAATTGTGCAGACCCGTGATAGGTGCACCTTGGTAAATAGACTTTGGCCTGTGATAGGCGGTACATTTACAATTTATGTTCTTTTTAGTAAACCGTGCAGACCCGTGATAGGTGGCACCTTGGGTAAACGTGTACGGGTCCGTGATAGGCAGTACGTTTATGTTACGCTTTTTAGTAATCGTGCAGACCCGTGATAGTGGCACCTCGGTATTGATACTTCGGCCTGCGATAAGGCGGTACAATTATGATTTACGACCCTTCGAGGAGGGTTTTGGTTTTGGAATTCCGAGTCCATGCATTTTGGCATATACGCATTGCAATTAGGGTGCTTGGCACGACGAGTCGTGTTTGAATCAAGTTATGATTAAGTTTTATGTATTGATTTTGTGTGTAAGTGTGACTGATTGTAAACTATTTTGAAACTCAAGTTGCCGTGGTAATTGTGTTGGAATTGCTAAGTTGTTATGTATTTGATTATCGTGTGTATGTGTGATGGTTTGTAAAACTATTTTCGAAACCCAATTTGTCGTGTGATTGTGTGGGAATTGCTAAGTGTTAAGATTTGGAGTTGTGTATGAATGTGATTGAATTAGTTTATGTATTTTTGGAAGAATAAGCAGGGAAATCGATTTTCCCAATCGATTTTGATGGTTGCAGGGACTTCTCTAATTTGACAAAAAATGATTTGCCAATCGATTTTGTAATCTGTTTTTTCAAAACCATTTAAGAAATCGATTTTGGAAATCGATTGGTATTTTCCTGTTTTCTGAATCTTTGAAAATATATTGAAACAATCGATTTGGCAATCGATTGGCTGCATTACAGGAGCTCAGCCATTTTGACAAAATCGATTTGGAAATCGATTGGCTTTAACACAGGGGCTCAGCTACTTCATCTCAATCACAATCAATTGATGTAAGCCCAGAGTACAGATTTTTTCAAAAAACACCTGCAAGCAATCGATTTCCAATCGATTTTGCTTAGTGGAAATTCTTATTTTGAGTTAGATAATCGATCGCTCAATTGGGTTCATCAATGGATTGGCCAGTTGTTTATTACCTGATTGATTTAAGACTTATTTGACTTCATTTTTATTTAGGCAAAGCATTATATGAAAGGGTTATTTTGTGCATTTAAACTTAAATGTTACCTGTGATTAACTATTAATTTCGGTGGGTGACCCTTTATACAACTATTGTAGAAATTTGGGATTTTCCTCAGAATGAGAGCCAGGACGATCTACCGGTTCGTACCCTACGGATGGGAATATAGATGGGAATGCTGACTGGAGCTATGTTAGGAGGATCTCACGGGGCGCAGTGGAGATCACTCAGGGTGTATAGCTTTAGTTTTTTTTTGTAGAATGATCATATTAGGATGACATAGAGGGGAACAGAATGTCTTTCTTATTGGATTCGTTATTTTTGAACTGGAAAACTGTACCTTTACTAATATTGCTCAGTTATGACATCGTATTTGAATGGGTTCCATGTATCATTTGTTGTTGCATAAATACTTTGGATTCATATTTCAAGAGAACTATTCTGCTGCGTATCAATTATATTGACTTAAACATTTTCCAAAGGTATTATCCTTATTTGTTTCTCTGTTTTATTTTAATCTCTTTTGAAAAAAAAAATGACACCCTCGCTTTGAAAACCGGCGGTGTTACATTGTGGTATCAGAGCTTTGGTTTGCAGTTTTTATTTGGGGGCTGTGGAGACGCCTTGGTTATAGATTGTAGGTCAACCGTAAGTGGGGAGTTGTATCTGATCATGCGGTCAGTTTAGGTGGTTGAGATTGTCAGCTGTCCCGCAATAATTTTTATGTGTTGATGTGGTCCGGAAACTAAGTTTTGGAATTATTTGAAAGTAGCGTTAAGACTCTACTTGATGATGGTTTTATAGGGAAAACCATGCCGCCAAGAAGAAATGACGTTCCAAGGGCCAATGCTACATAGGACGAATCGAATGGCGGAGGCTATGAATAACATGGCTGCTTCTGTTGCTGCACAGACTGCTTGCCAAGACTCAACGTGATCTTGAAAAGAGGGGAAGAGAGATCTGTGCTGCAGAATCAAGAGGATTAGAAGACTTCCGTCGTTTACTATCCTCCCAAGTTTAAGGGGATGAGAATTCAAAGAAAGCGGATCAATGGATCCAAAGAAGTGGAGAAGATCTTCAAAATGATTAACTGTCAGGCAGAAGTGAAGGTCAACTATGCCACTTATATGCTACTAGGGGATGCTGAGTACTGGTGGAGGAATGCAAGATTTGTTGATGAGATCAGCTCATGAGGAGGTTGAACTGGGAATCATTCAAAAGGAAGTTTTTAGACAAATACTTCCCGCATGAGTACCAGGCACTAAGCTGCGGTGATGATTTCCTGAAACTGCATGAGGGGAACATGACCGTGGGTGATATCTGCTAAGTTTGAATCGCTATCGAGACATTTCAGGTTTTTCCGTGAAGAGATGATTGAACCTTCCATGTGTCATCGTTTCCAAGACAGAAATAAAGTATGAGATTCAAGACTCTGTCTTGCCATTGGGAATTCAACGTTTCCAAGTTCTTGTGGAAAGTGTTAGGGAAGTTGAGGATATGAAGAATAAGAGAGCTAGCGCAGGAGAGGAATTTTAGTGCAGGAGGGCCTAGTCGGGTGAATTACCAGAACAACAAGGGGAAAACAAGTTGCTAAACCTTATGATCGACCACGAACTAACAACGGTGGGCAGAATCGCCCAGGGAACCAGAATTTTCGGGAGACAACTGGGATGAGTGGTTCGATGTTTCCGATGTGGGGAAGAGGTGACATATGCTAACGCTTGTACCCCTAATACTCTCACCTGCTACAATTGTCAGAAGCCAGGGCACATGGCAAAGGATTGCACGGGCTCCGAAGGTAGAACCAGTTGTGAATGTAACTAAGGCTACTCGTCCTACTGCTAGAGGACGCATTTATTGTGTGAGTGCTGAAGATGGGAATCGATCTGGCAATCTGATTCAACGTTGACTGTGAGATTGCAGGTAACACTCTAACTGCACTATTTGATTCGGGGGCAACCCATTCCTTCATTGCTATGGATAGTGTGAATCGTTTGAAGTTATCTGTGTCTGCTTTACCTTTTGATTTGGTTGTCTCCACACCTACTAAGACTTTGACAGTAAATTCTGCATGTTTACATTGTCAAATAACTATTCAGAAATAGAGGTTTCTTGTTAATTTGATTTGTTTACCTCTACATAACTCGAGGTCATTCTCGGTATGGATTGGATGTCTTACCATTATGTGATCTTGGATTGTGCTCGTAAATTGTTCTTTTCCCGAACCAGAGTTGTTAAGTATTTAGCCGCTAACAAACTCCGAGTGTCGCTAAGTGAAGGGACTCATGAGTTTTTGTCTCTGGCTAATGTGGAGGCAAAGATAAATGTGGAACATAGAAGATGTGATGCTTGTCAATGAGTACCGGATGTATTTCCAACGGAAATTCCAGGATTGCCACCGCGTAAGAGAAGTGAAATTTTTCATTGATTTGCACCCAGGGAACGGGACCAATTTCGATTGCACCGTACCGAATGTCACCATTGGAATTAAATGAGCTCAAAGGCCAAATTGAAGATTTGTTGAAGAAGAAATTTATTAGACCAAGTGTATCACCCATGGGGAGCTCCAGTTTTACTAGTTAAGAAGAAGGACGGAAGCTCGCGCTTATGTGTGGATTATAGACAGCTTAATAAGGCAACTATTAAGAATCATTATCCTTTGCCACGCATTGATGATTTAATGGATCAATTGAGATGGGCCGCGATATTTTCGAAGATTGACTTGAAGTCGGGTTACCATCAGATTCGAGTAAAGAAAGGAGATATTCAAAAACTGCTTTCAGAACCCGTTATGGACATTATGAATATCTGGTTATGCGTTTGGAGTTACCAAATGCACCAGCAATTTTCATGGACTACATGAACAGAATCTTTAGTCCATTCCTTGATAAAATTTCTTGTGGTGTTCATGATGATATATTAATTTATTCGAGAACTGAAGAAGAGCATGGAGAACATTTACGTCAAGTTCTTGAGATTTTATGCGAGAAGCAATTGTATGCCAATCTGTCAAAGTGTGGAATTCTGGCTAGAGAAAGTGAATTTCTTAGGACATGTGATAACCAAGTAAGGAATCGTTGTAGATCCGGACTAAGATTGAGGCGGTTCTGCTTGGAAACAGCCTCAGATTGGTCACTGACATACGAAGCTTCATAGGATTGGCAGGGTATACAGGAGGTTTATTGAAGGTTTTGCTAAGATGTGACTCCATTGACACAACTTACCAGAAAAGATCAACCGTTCACATGGACGGAGAAGTGTGAGGAAAATTTTCAGTTACTAAAGAGAAAATTGACGACCTCACCAGTATTGGTATTACCGAAATCAGAAGAACCCTATGAAGTTTATTGTGATGCGTCTCACCAAGGTTTGGGATGTGTTCTGATGCAACACAAGAAAGCTGTAGCTATGCCTCAAGGCAATTGAAGATTCATGAGAGAAACTATCCTACTCAATGATTTGGAGCTTGCTGCTGTTGTTTTTGCATTGAAGATCTGGTGGCACTATTTATATGGGTGCACGTCACAGTGTTCAGTGACCATAAAAGTTTTGAAATATTTGTTTGATCAGAAGGAATTGAACATGCGCTAGAGACGATGGATGGAGACTCTCAAGGATTTTGATTTCACACTGCAGTACCACCCTGAAAGGCCAATGTAGTGGCTGATGCGTTGAGTAGAAGAAGGTCTCGGTGTCTTCAACAATTATGGCTAGATAACAAGAGTTGTGGGAAGCTTTAGAGATCTACACTTGAACGTAGAGTTTGCACTGGGAATTTTGAAATTCGAAATGATTAAGATTTCGACGTGACTACTTGAAGACATTGCAAATTCTCAAGATGACGTCTTAATACAAAGAGAAGAGAAACCTAATAGTGCAAGGGAAGACGACTGAGTTAAGATTGGATCAGAATAATATTTTGCGATATTGTAATGGTAGGATTTGTGTACCAGGAATACAGATATGAGGAAAAACAATCTAGAAGAGGCTCATAAGAGCAAGTTGGGTATTCATCCTGGGCAACCAAAGATGTATCAGGATTTGAGACAGCATTATTGGTGGCCAGGAATGAAGAAACATGT
>PGTU02015902.1:0-71526 GCA_002896215.2 Cicer echinospermum | reverse complement strand
TCATATTGTCTTTTTTTTTTTTCCTTTTCCTCTTAATTTAAACAATGCAGAGTTAAAAATGAACATGTTGAAATAACAGCGCTAAAACCCCTTCTTGTAATTTTGAACTCCCAATTAATCATACTGATGAGAATCGTGAAGACGATTGTGAGGCTCCCACAAAACTAGATAGACTAATGGAACATGAAGCTAAGATAATGTAGTGGTATCAAGAACCCGTTGAGGTGATCAATTTAGGGACTAAATATGATAAGAAAGAAATTAAAATTGGTATGTCTATGAAAGAAAGTGGACGAGAAAAATTGATTAAGCTTTTATTTGACTATGTGGATGTCTTTGCATGGTCATATCAAGATATGCCTAGGTTATATACTAACATAGTTGAACACAACCTACTACTCAAGCCTGAATGTGCTCCAATTAAACAAAAACTAAGGAGGATGAGGTCTGATATGTCACTTAAAATTAGGGAAGAGGTCAAAAAGCAATTTGATGTTGGTTTCTTAGCAGTAGAAAAATACCCTCAATGGGTGGCTAATATTGTCCCAGTTCCAAAGAAAGATGGAAAGGTTTGAATGTGCGTTGATTATCGGGATTTAAATAAAGCTAGTCCTAAAGACAATTTCCCTTTGCCTCATATTGATGTCCTAGTAGATAACACTGCTCAATATTCTCTTTTCTCCTTCATTGATGGTTTCTCATGGGACAATCAAATCAAGATGGCTCCCGAGGATATGGAGAAAACTACATTCATCACACAATGGGGGATTTTCTGTTATAAAGTGATGTCATTTGGATTGAAGAATGTTAGGGTAACCTATCAAACAGTAATGGTAACTTTGTTTCATGACATGATGCATAAGAAGATAGAGGTTTACAAGGACGATATGATTGCAAAAACACAAGTTTTACTATTTGGTGGTTTTAAAACTCATTTTTTTTTAAATCGAAAAATAATATAAAATATTCTTAAAAGGTTTAAATTAGATGTAACGTCTTTTTTTTATTCCTTGAGTTTTGAGACACGAGTTATACAACTTGATCGTCCTAAAACTCACATTTTAATATAATTATTCAAATAAAATAAACTCACTTTTTTTCTCTCTTCGTCAAAACAACTTTTCTTTTTCTCAACAACAAAATAATTTTTCTTTAAAAATAATCAACACATTTGCATTTTCTATCCAAGAACTACGTAGCTTTGATTTCTCTATCGTACTAGGAGATACGTAGGAGCAAGATCACATTCGTGTCAAGCACATTAATAAAAATTTCTTTTTTGTCATTTCTCTCTTAAGCACACATTTATTCCAAAATCATACTAAAAAATAATTGTTATTCATATTTGATAATAAGGAGAAATAAATATACTTAATTTAATATTAATTTTGCACAATTAATTATAGGCAACCGTATTTTAACGGATGTCGTAGGATGTTAATACCATCCCTACGCATAATTGACTCCCGAACTCAATTTGGTTTCAAAGACCTTTTTTTTTCTCTCTCTATTTTTAAGGGTTTCCCAATATTTTCCCAATTTTAAAATAAATTCTGGTGGAGACTCCATTGAATTCAAGAAACACTCAAAATTTGAGGCCACGACACTTACTGTGATTCTGATTATGCTAGAGATAAACATGATAGAAAGAGCACTTGTGGCAACTGCACCTTTCTAGGTGACAACTTAATATCTTGGTCAAGTAAGAGACAAAACACCATTGGAATGTCAATAATAGAGGTTGCGTATATTTCAGTAGCTAACTGCAGTTCTCAACTAATTTGGATGAAACATCAACTTGAAGACTACAACCTCTTGGAATCTAACATTCCCATTTATTGTGATAACACTTTTGCCATTTGTCTAACCAAAAAGCCTATTTTACATTATAGAGCTAAACACATAGAGATCAAACACCACTTCATTAGGGACTTTGTTCAAAAAGGGGTACTAAACATTCAGTTTGTAGACACCGAACACCAATGGGATGACATATTCATCAAACCACTACCTGAAGATAGGTTTGACTTCATAAAAAAAAACCTAAACCTTACCCTAAAACCTAACCGATGTTTTCATAACTTCAAGCGAAAAAGAATGAGGAAGAACATTTATATGTGGTGTTCATCGATGATATATTAATTTATTCAAGGACTGAGGAAGAACATTTGCGCCAAGTTCTTGAAATTTTATGCGAGAAGCAATTGTATGCCAATCTATCGAAGTGTGAGTTTTGGCAAGAAGAAGTGAATTTCTTAGGACATGTGATAACCGACAAAGGAATTGTTGTGGATCCGACAAAGATTGAGACAGTTCTTGCTTGAAAGTAGCCTTAGATTGTCACTGATATACAAAGTTTCGTAGGACTGACAGGGTACTACAGGAGGTTTATTGAAGGTTTTGCTAAGATTGTAGCTCCATTGACACAACTTACTAGAAAGGATCAACCGTTTGCATGGACGGAGAAGTGTGAGGAAAATTTTCAGTTACTAAAGAAAAAGTTGACAACCTCACCAGTATTGGTATTACCGCAATCAGAAGAACGATATGAAGTTTACTGTGATGCGTCTCACCAAGGTTTGGGATGTGTTCTGATGCAACACAAGAATGTTGTAGCTTACGCCTCAAGGCAATTAAAGATTCATGAAAGAAACTATCCTACTCGTGACTTGGAGCTTGCTGCAATGGTTTTTGCTTTAAAGATCTGGAGGCACTATTTATATGGATGCACATTCACAATGTTCAATGACCATAAAAGTTTGAAATATTTGTTTGATCAGAAGGAATTGAGCATGCATCAGAGACGATGGATGGAAACTCTCAAGGATTTTGATTTCACACTGCAGTACCACCCTAGGAAGGCCAATATAGTGGTTGATGCATTGAGTAGAAGAAGTGTGTCAATATCTTCAATAGTGATGGCTAGAAAACAAGAGTTATGGGAAGCTTTTAGAGACCTACACTTGAACTTAGAGTTTGCACCAAAAATTTTGAAATTCAGAATGATTAAGATTTCGAGTGGACTATTTAAAGACATTGGGAATTCTCAAGATGACGTCTTAATTCAAGAGAAGAGGAACCTAATAGTGCAAGGGAAGACAATTGAGTTTAAGATCGGACCAGATAATATTTTGAGATGTAATGGTAGGATTTGGGTACCAGAAATTACAGATATGAGGAAAACAATTTTAGAAGAGGCTCATAAAAGTAAATTGAGTATTCATCCTGGAGCAACAAAGATGTATCAGGATGTGAGGTAGAATTATTGGTGGCGAGGAATGAAGAGACATGTAGCGAAGTATGTATCAACTTGTTTAACTTGTCTGAAAGTGAAGGTTGAACATCAGTGACCTGCTGGGATGTTGCAACATTTAGATATACCTAAATGGAAGTGGGACAACATTTTCATGGATTTTATAACTGGATTACCAAAAACAAGGACAAAGAATGATTTTATTTGGGTGATAGTGGATCGATCAACTAAATCCGCACACTTTTTACCAGTAAAGACCATCTATAAGGTAGATAAACTAACTGAGATCTACATTGCTGAGATTGTGAGATTACACGGAGTACCGTCGAGTATCTATCAGACCGTGACCCAAAGTTCACATCACACTTTTGGGGAGCATTGGATGAAGCGTTGGGAACAAAACTAAGATTGAGTTTAACTTACCATCCACAAACGGATGGACATACTGAGAGGACAAATTAGTCATTGGAAGATCTATTGAGAGCATGTGTATTTGATAATAGAGGAAATTGGGATGATGTACTTCTGTTGGTTGAGTTTACCTACAACAATAGTTTCCACGCAAGTATTGGAATGGCGCCATATGAAGCTTTATATGGGCGTAAGTGTCAAACGCCTTTGTGTTGGTATAAGGACGGTGAAAGTATGATTGTAGGACCGAAGATGGTACAACAGACTACATATAAGGTCATGAAGATAAAAGAGAAAATGAGGATTTCACAAGATCGTTAGAAGGGTTATGCGGACAAGCGTCGTAGACTTCTAGAATTCGCACAGGGTGACCATGTATTTCTAAGAGTCACGCTTACGTCAGGAGTTGGTAGAGCCTTGAAATCGAAGAAATTGACTCCGAAATTCATTGGACCATATCATATTTCTGCACGAATTGGACCTGTTGCTTATCGGATTGCATTGCCTCTGATACTGTCCAATATCCACGACGTGTTTCATGTGTCACAATTAAGGAAATAGCTTGCAGATCCGCCTCATGTGATCGAACCAGACACAATTCAACTGAATGATAACTTGTCATTCGAAGTATTACCTATAAGAATTGATGACATGAAGATTAAGCGATTGAGGAGCAAGGATGTTTCGTTGGTCAAGGTGATTTGGAACCCAATTACTGGAGATGCGACTTGGAAACTGGAGAGCAAGATGAGAGAACAACACCCTGAGTTGTTTATCGATGCATAGTTTCAAGGAAAAAACTAATTTTAGGGGGGTAGAATGTAAGACCCTTAGTTTTAATTTGTAATTATTGTATTTTAGTGTGCTTTTATGTTGAATTCTGAGGCTTTTTAGCTAAGTTATTGATATTTTGTGAGTTTAATCCCCAAAAATATCTTTTTGATGTCCCGATTAAAATTATTCATAGATAAATAAATTAGATTAATTACGGTGAATCTTTTGTCGAAGAATAATTTATTTATGTTATGAAGAATTTAATACCGGGCAATTTTGTTAAAAATATCTCGAGTTGCTGAAAATTTTATCTGTCAATTGAGTTGCAACGATAGTAGATATTTTTATAAAATAGTTTGGATGTGATGAAGTGTTGTGTAGAATATAGATATTTGTTGATTTGGTTATTATATATATATTATTATTTATAGTTTGGTGAGCTAGTGGATATATATATTACTTAGTAAGTAAGTAATGTATAAACATAGTTATATCAGAAGCAAGGATAAGAAAAGGAAGAAAGCAGAAACGTTTCCTCCCTGCTCGCGAATCCTTTCTTCTTATCCTTTCTTTTTCTTTCTTTGGCTGCACGAAAACCAAGTGTTAGTGAAAGAACAACATTTCCTCCTTCTTGCGAGAACTGTTTCTTCTTCCCTGCCTCTGTTTCGCAAAACCAAAGCTTAGTGTTGGTGATTTAAAAAACTCACGAACACGAACCACCACTTCTCGTCTACATTTGAGCTTCGTTTCGAGAAGTGATAGAAGGGAAAGTTGCTCATCTCCCCGCTACGGTGCTAGTGAGTCAACTTTGGAAGCGACGACGGGAGCGGAGATTTTATCAGAATTAATTGCGGTGCCATAATCGCTTGTTAAAGCTACCGTTAAGGAAATTAAAGTTGATGTGTTTGTGGTGTGGTTTGTGAAAATTAATTTGGCGTGATTTATATTTGAAAATGTGGAAATTTATGGGTGATTGATGATTGAACTTGGTGTGGATTTTGTGGAATTTGAATTGATCAAATTTAATGTAAATTGTGGATTAAATTTGATGTGTGGTGGTGGAAAATATATGTTTGAGTAAGCTCTGTGTTGAATTTGAAAATTATTAGAGTTAAATGAGTATTAAAAATGGGGAATTTTTTAATATATGCGTTTACTTAATGATTGTTGTGGAAAGAGTCAGAGTATGCTCATGCATTTCATAGTACATAGTGACCGCGATAGGGCAATGGTGATAGTGGTGACCGTGATGGGCCACGAGATGATGCCATGTGATCTGTTGGTTCATCTTATCCTTGTAGGGATTTTCGCGTCGTGTAGGTCCATGATAGACTGCACATTTTTTTGTAAATCGTGCTGACCCGTGATAGGTGGCACCTCGGTAAATAGTATTGGTATGTGATAGGCGGTACATTTACGATTTATGTTGTATTTTAGTAAATCGTGTTGACCCATAATAGGTGACACCTCGGTAAATTGTACTGGTCTGTGATAGGTGGTACATTTACGATTTACGTTGTTTTTTAGTAAATGGTGTTGACCCGTGATAGGTGGCACCTCGGTAATAGTACTAGTTTGTGATAGGCGGTACATTTACGATTTACGCTTTTTAGTAAATCGTGCTGACTCGTGATAGGTGGCACCTCGTTAATTAGTATTGGTCTGTGATAGACGGTACAATTATGATTTACGCCCCTTTGAGGAGGGTTTTGGTTCGAATTCCGGAATCATGCATTTTGGCATATATGCATTGCATAAGGGTGCTTGGCATGCGAGTCATTTTTGAATGATTTTTATGGATGCATGTTTACAACATTGTTGAAATTGATTCTAGCAAAAAATCACACAGTGCTACTATATTTCAAATTTAAACTTTCATAAACAATTTTAATTAATAGGAGATTATTTTAATTATTTTAGGACATGTGGCCCCTTTGTATTTTTATACTAAGGTACCTTGAATTTTGAAGGGATCGCCACATCAGGATCCAAACACATATCTAAAGCTTCAAGACCATAAACATTACTCCCCTCAATTGCTTTTATTTGTTCTTCTAAAACATAGAATTTTTCTTTCGATTGTGTATCATCACTATAATTGGAGGTTGTTGCCAATTTTTGTTAGCATAAAAAAGGTTACTAGGGGTGCACTGAATGGAGCATTTTATGAAGGGATAGTGTTTTGGGGTGGCACGTAAGCCAGATGAGATAGGATTTGTGGTTGGTTTAGGCTTTAGGAATTGATCGTTGAGTGATTTGGGTTGTTGTCCATGGGGTTGATGACTAAGGGTGGAGTATAACCATGTGGGAGACCATACATTGAAAATTGCATAGCTGCCATTCGGAACTGTTGGGTAGTCAGTGTAAAGTCTGGTAGCTAAGAAGGGGTGGTTTGGTGTTCTTTATTTATGGTTGGAGGATTCTTATTTGTACTCTCCTTCCTTGCTAAAGCTTGTATAGCTTTTAGGATTCGATCAACTTTGTCTTTCAATTGGCTAACATACACTCTCATCACTTCTTTAGTTTTGCTCAAGGTCATCCATGATTTAGGAGTTCGTGGGAGTCTGATAAGAGTTTAAAGGAAACAACTTTATTGATTTTTTTTTTCTGAAAGATCACGTGATGCTAGTTTAAAAATGAAGATTTATATTCATGCATGTGGGTATTACAGAACCATTAATTTCACAATCTAGGCACAAGCATCTTCTCTGGATCATGCATCAAAACCAAAGCCATACGTAGAGAAAACTCTAAACAAACTCGTTCATTGATAATTAAAAGGGTACTTTAAGAACAGAGGTGCACCTAAGAGGGGGGGGGGGGGTGAATTAGGTGTTTAGAATTTCTTGTTTTTAAGTTTAGTGATCCATTTTTCTAATTAGGATAATGTAAGGCAAAGGTAGATGGCAGAAAAATAATGAAGACAATAATATTATCCCGGTTCCCCTTATGACCAAGGGTACATCCAGCCCTCTTGCACACCACAAGAGATTTTTCCACTATTGTTGGTGTCGCGTCCGGTTTGTCCGCGAAAAAAAAAAATAAAAAGAGTCGCCACCAATACAACGTCCGTTAAGACGGTTACCCTATAATTAATTATATACAAACTATTTATTTATTTATTTATTTATTTTATTTTTACCTCAAAAAGAATAATAAAAAAATTAAATTATTTACATTAATGAAAGAAAAAAAATATTTGTTTTATTAATTTGGTTTTACAAGGGAAGACCTTGCTCCTACGTATCCCCATGTGCAATAGGGAAATCAAAACTCTCGTAGTTCTTGGGTAGAAATATTTGATGTGTTGACCGATTTTATTATTATTTTTATTTATATATGTATCGAAAAATAAAAGATAAAAAATATAATAATAGTATAATGATGATAATAATAATAATAAATAATAATAATAATAATTTATTCATGGATTATATATATTTTCTATATTTGTTTTAAAGTAAAAAAAAAAAATTTATTCTTCTTTTAAAACAATAACGTAATGTAGCGGTATGTGAACAAGACAGATGGACACGACGGTGAAATAATCTGTTAAATTATTTGCTCGTACGTTGTCGGATATTGTCGACGACACAAGGCAACCCACGATTGAGAGTGAGTAATATGGTGCGGTGAGCGAGGATGAATTTCATCCGGCGGCCGCGACCATTAATTTCTAATCCTAAGGGCGAAAACATTTATCTGTTGTTATGATTTTTTTTTAGTTGATAAAGACGTATTATGAATATTATATTACAATATGATGAAATTTATTTTTTCAGCCAACATCAATTAGTTATATTTTTTATTATTATTTTTTGTGTTGCAAAGAAAACAATTTTAGGATTAAACGATTCTTTAAAAAATAAAAGCTTTACACATGAGTTTACTTTTTACAAACAGGAAAAAAAATAGAAGCGAAATAAAATATAAAAAAAAGGATGCAAAAACAAAACAAAAGACTAATAAGCAGAAAATTAGAGAGGGAAAAAAAATATAAGTAAAAATGATACCTTACTCCTGAATTGTTGTTTTGCTAGACCGATTGTTTCAAGACCAGATTTTTCCTTCTCTTTGCCAACTAATCTCTCTCTTTTTTATGTGCTCTCAATTTGTGTTTTCAATTCCCCATTTTGTCTTCTTGTGGCCGACTATTTATAGTCTTTTGGGTATAGATTTCAAAAGACAAAAGAATAATTGTCAATTGATTACCATTAATCTATTTTTTTGGTTTCTTTTCTTTTAATGGCCACAATTATACCGATTCTTATTGCTATTGATTCATTTCTTCGGTTTCTCTTTCTGTTCAATTGATCACCATTATTCTGATTTTTATGACAATCAATCAATTTATTTTGGTTTTTTTTCATGTAATTTTGATCATCATTGCATTGATTTTTTATGACCATTCAATTCATTTCTTTTCAATTTCCTTTATTTTTATTTCTTATTATTATTTTTATATTTTAGAAAATAGTCTAAACAAGAATTAGAGGCAAACAAGAACCGAAAACACTTGTGATTGTTAAAAGCTTATATCCTAATTATTTATTTTTATTTTTATATTTCTTCACATATAATTATATATTTATTATTATTATTATTATTATATTATTATTATTATTATTATTATTATTATTATTATATTTATTATTATTATTATTATTATTATTATTATTATTATTCAACAGCTGCCCCTCTTTACTTAGAATTTACTGAGAATCAAAGTAAAATAAGTAAAGATAACAAATTCTAATTTTGTCCGAAAAATAATTTTAGAAGAATTCGCTTCGTTTTCTCGACTTCAAGATGCGAGTCATTTCTTGGCTTCGGGTGCGAGTCGTTTTCCCAGTTTCAACATGTCGGTCGTTTCTCGGCTTCTAGGTGCGAGTCGTTTTCCCGCCTTCAACATGCGGGTCGTTTTCTCGGCTTCTGGGTGCGAGTCGTTTTCCGCCTTCAACATGCGGGTCAACATCGTTTTCTCGGCTTCGGGTGCTAGTCGTTTTCCCGGCTTCAACATGCGGGTCGTTTTCTCGGCTTCGGTGCGAGTCGTTTTCCCAACATGCGGTTGTTTTCTCGGCTTCTAGGTGCGAGTCGTTTCCCGACTTCAACATGCGGGTCGTTTTCTCGGCTTTTTGGTGCGAGTCATTTTCCCGGCTTCAACATGCGGGTCGTTTTCTCGGCTTCGGGTGCGAGTCGTTTTCCCGACTTCAACATGCGGGTCGTTTTTCTCGGCTTCTGGGTGCGAGTCGTTTTCCGACTTCAACATGCGGGTCGTTAAGCCGGGTCGTTTTCTCGGCTTCGGGGTTAGTCGTTTTCCCGGCTTCAACATGCGGGTCGTTTTCTCGGCTTCTGGGTGCGAGTCGTTTTCTCGGCTTTTCGGTGCGAGTCGTTTTCCCAGCTTCAACATGCGGGTGTTTTTCTCGGCTTCTGGGTGCGAGTCGTTTTCCCGGCTTCAACATGCGGGTCGTTTTCTCGGCTTCGGGTGCGAGTCGTTTTCCGGCTTCAACATGCGGGCCGTTTTCTCGGCTTCAGGTGCGAGTTCGTCCGGCTTCAACATGCGGGTCGTTTTCTCGGCTTCGGGTGCGAGTCGTTTTCCCGGCTTCAACATGCGGGTCGTTTCTCGGCTTTGGGTGCGAGTCGTTTTCCCGGCTTCAACATGCGGGTCGTTTTCTCAGCTTTGGGTGCGAGTCGTTTCCCGGCTTCAACATGCGGGTCGTTTTCTCGGCTTTAAATTTGCAAAATTTAATGAATGAATGAATGAATATGTCAGTTTTTTATAATATTTTTATTGGACACGACCATTCAAATAATGAATGAAGAAAGCACTTATACTTTTTTTTTTTTGGAACGTGATATCTTTGATCTCCTTTTTGTTGTCCACTTTTATTTTCTTTTTCTTCTGTTATTTCTTTTTTTCTTTTTTTCTTTTTTGAAGAAGAATTAATATTGTGATGTGAAGTTGGATCTCATGTTGTTGTCTGCCTTGTACTGTAAACAACCTATACTATATCCGATTTTATTGCAATTCATTGTATCGAGGTATGGCATATGTTTCACTTTCCAATACATGATAATCATAAGATGCGTTCAGGAAAAAGAGTTAAATTATAAAGGTAATAACAGTATATATGAATATATTGAAATAAAAAAAGAATATATATAAGATAAAACAAAAGAAATGGATGGAAAACCCGACTTGGTTGCTAGTAATTCAATGATAAAGAAAAAAAAGAATATACATAAGATAAAACAAAAGAAATGGGTGAGAGACCCAACTTGGTTACTAGTAATTCCAAAGTAGACTGTACTAACTTCTAATGTGATAATCCGATCCATATTGTTCATTTGTCTTTTCGAGTATATATTCTTTTGTTCTTGTTTTTCTTCTTCTCTCAGGTCGCCCTTTTGGGTTTTTAAACCTAACAGATATTTTTTGTGCACCCTAATTTTTGTCCAGGTTGCCCTTTCAGGGTTTTCAACCTAGCGGTTTTTTTTTTTTTTTTTACCATAGTTTTCGCCTAGGTCGCCCTTTCAGGTTTTCAACCTAGCGGGTATATTTTTCTGTACCCTAATTTTTGCCTAGGTTGCCTTTTCAGGTTTTCAAACCTAACGGGTATTCATTATTTAAGCATAATACTTTTTTACGGCGTCTGAGTTTACAGGAAGAGCTAAATCTTTTCCATCCATATTTCGTAAGGATCAAAGCTCCACCTGAGAAAGCTTTCTTCACGACGTATGGTCCCTCATAGTTAGGAGTCCATTTCCCACGATAATCTTTTTGAATGGGTAAGATTTTTTTTCAGCACCAGATCACCTTCCTGGAATTCTCGAGGACGTATTTTTTTCCCATACGCTTTCTTCAGTCTTTTCTGATATAATTGCCCATGACATAAGGCCGCCAACCTTTTTTCTTCAATCAAATTCAATTGATCAAAACGCGTTTGTATCCATTCCGACTCCTCTAGTTTAGCTTCCATTAATACTCTGGGCGAGGGGATTTCTACTTCAATAGGTAGCACATCCTCCATTCCATATACTAAGGAAAAAGGGGTTGCCCCAGTTGAAGTGCGTACCGAAGTACGATACCCATGTAGTGAAAATGGCAACATCTCATGCCAATCTTTGTATGTTATAACCATTTTCTGAATAATTTTTTGATGTTTTTATTTGATGCTTCAACTGCACCATTCATTTTTGGTCTGTACGGGGACGAATGGTGGTGTTGAATTTTAAAGGTGGCACACAATTCATCCATCATTTTGTTATTTAGATTTGTGGCATTGTCAGTAATGATCTTGCTTGGTAGACCATAACGACATATTAATTCCCTTTTTATAAATTTGACTACCACATTTTTGGTTACATTGGCGTATGAAGCTGCCTCTACCCACTTGGTAAAGTAATCAATTGCCACGAAGATGAAGCGATGTCCATTTGATGCCAGGGCGCTGAAAGGGTGTTCAGGGGCACTGGTGGGGCGTGGATATTATCAGCATATATTTGACACTTATAACATTTCTTTACATAATTATAACAATCTTTTTCTAGGGTGAGCCAATAATATCCGGCCCGAAGAATCTTTTTAGACATGGCGTGTCCATTCATATGGATCCCATAAGAGCCATCGTGGATATCTTGTAGAATTTCCTTCGCCTCATTAACATCAACACATCTGAGGAGTACCATATCGTGATTCCTCTTATACAAAATATTTCTGTTCACAAAAAAGCTCGCGGATAACCGTCTCAAAGTTCTTTTCTCATTCTCTGATATTCTGGGAGGATATTCTCTATTTATAAGATAATGTTTGATGTCGTGATACTACGGTTTTCCGTCAGTTTCTTCTTCCATGACATGGCAGTAGGTTGGATAATCTCGACTCTCCATTTTAATTGATGGGATTTCATCGTTTCGATTTATTTGGAACATAGATGATAAAGTAGCCAAAGCATCAGCCAATTGATTGTCTTCTCGAGGGACATGGTGAAACGTGATTTTGTCAAATTCTAAAGACAATTCTTTTATGTAGGTAAAATAAGGTATTAACTTCTTATCTCGAGTTTCCCATTCTTGGTTAAGCTGATTAATGACTAGGGCTGAATCTCCATATACTTCTAGAACTTTTGCTTTTGATTCCAAAGCCGCCAAAACTCGCATGGCGCAAGCTTCATATTCTGCCATATTATTGGTACAATAAAACACAATCGCACCGTGACAGGTATGAACTTTTTTTTTGGAGATATTAAAACAACCCCAATCCCATGCCCCATTATGTTTGAGGCCCCGTCGAACAACAAGGTCCATTTTCCATCATCATATTCTTCAGACAAAACCATGATACTTTCGTCTGGGAATTCACATTGCATTGATTTATAATCATCAACAGGTTGATTAGCTAGATAATCTGCTAAGGCACTCCCTTTGATGGCTTTCTGAGTAACATATGTAATATCATATTCTGATAACATCACCTGCCATCGAGCAATTCGCCCTGTGAGAGCGGGCTTTTCAAAAATGTACTTGATTGGATCCATTTTGGATATGGCAAAGCATGTATTGCCTCAAGCGATGAGCCGCCCATGCTAAGGCACAACAAGTACGTTCTAACATTGTATATCTTGTTTCAGCATCTGTAAATTTTTTACTTAGATAATAAATGGCATGCTCATTTTTTCCTGTTTCATCATGTTGCCCCAGTACGCATCCCATGGCCCTGTCGAGGACTGTAAGATACATAATCAAGGGTCGGCCCAGAACTGGTGGGGCTAGAATTGGAGGATTTTGCAAATACTGTCGGATTTTTTCAAATGCATTTTGACATTCTTGGTTCCACACAACTGTTTGATTTTTCCGTAAAAGTTTAAATATCGGTTCACAAGTAGCAGTTAGTTGTGATATAAATCTTGAAATATAATTTAGTCTCCCAAGAAAACCGCGAACTTCTTTTTCTGTACTCGGGGGAGGCATTTCTGCAATGGCTCGAATCTTATCGGGATCAACCTCTATTCCTCTCTGACTAACTACAAATCCCAATACTTTGCCCGATCTCACCCCAAAAGTGCATTTGGAGGGGTAGAGCTTTAGCTTAAACTTTCTAAGTCTTTTGAAGAGTTTCTTTAGATCAATAATATGTTCTTCTTTTGTTTGTGACTTAGCGATCATGTCGTCTACATAAACTTCGACCTCTTTATGAATCATGCCATGGAATAGGGTTACCATAGCTCTTTGGTAGGTCGCTCCAGCGTTCTTCAGACCAAAAGGCATTACTTTGTAACAAAACGTTCCCCAAGGAGGTGAAAGTCGTTTTTTCCATATCTTCAGTTGCCATCTTAATTTGATTATACCCAGAGAAACCATCCATAAAAGAGAAGACTGAATGGCGAGCCGTATTATCAACCAAAATATCGATGTGAGGTAACGGGAAATCATCTTTAGGACTAGCTTTATTAAGGTCCCTATAATCGACACACATTCGTACTTTGCCATCCTTTTTTTGGCACTGGTACAATATTGGCTATCCATTGGGGATAATTTGCCACAGCGAGGAATCCTGCGTCAAATTGTTTTTGTATTTCTTCCCTGATTTTTAATGACATATCAGGCTTCATTCGCCTTAATTTTTGTTTCACCGGAGAAGAATCGGGTTTTAAGGGCAATCTATGCTCCACTATGCTAGTATCCAATCCAGGCATATCCTGATACGACCAGGCAAAAACATCTTTGTATTCATGTAAGAGTTGGATTAGTTTGTGATATACTTCTTTCTTTAAGATGGTGCCAACCTTAATTTCTTTCCTTCCTTCTTCAGTCCCTAGATTAACAATTTCTATCGGTTCCTCAAAGGGCATGATACCCTGAGTTTCCCGTTCTACCGCTCTTAACAAATCTAGAGGGGGTTCATAATCTTCTTCATTATCTTTTTTTGTTTGACTAACAAGATGGTTAAGATTATGCAACGAGATCTTAGTACAGTTGTATGTGAATGAACTATTCCCAAATCTGCAGGGTTCAAGGCTAGGATAAAGGAGAAAGAAGGAGAAGAGAAAAAAATAAAAAAATTAAAAAAGAAAAAAAATGGCGAATGAATATACACATATGAAAGTGATAAGAAAGAACAATAAGAAAACAAAATGAGAATGCATTTAATGAAATTCAAAGTATTGAAAAAACAACATTGTATCCATCCTAAATATAATGAAACATCTTAAGGTCTTAGTAACAGTAATAATGTTTTAGAATTACATTGGAATTGCATTAAATATCATAGGTGACTTGACTACTTTCCAATTCCTGATTTCTGCCCCTACACCACACGGGCGAATCCAATTGGCATCCCCATCAAACATGTCATCTTCAGCTGCCGCAATATGGATTTCACTTGTTGGTCTTGCACTTTGAAAACTCCGTCGGATGTCACAGATGGGAATCCTTTCGATTCTTGGCTCTCGATTTTCAATTCGAGCTAATCTTTTTTCTTTTTTCTCTTTGACCAATCTCCGTTTGTCATCCCTGGTGGGTTTGTAACCTAAACCCCACTTATCTCTATTTTGAGGAAGTTCCACCGGTTCTTTGAGCCATTCTTCATCCTTCCCCAACCCGTGCCACGGATGGTGTCCTCTACTCAACATGAACTTAGCCACCATAATAGCAGTGTTGGACATACGTGGTTCTATAGGTGTCGTTTCGACATAAGCGGTGTCCACGATTTCTAATGTTTGGAAGGCAGTTTCTAGAGCGTCTTTTGTTGTCTCAACATAAGATGTGGTGGACCAATTACTCACCAACAAATCTCCTTCTCCTGATATGATTACCAATTGGTCATTTACCATATACTTCAGCTTTTGGTGTAAGGTTGATGGCACTACGCCGGCAGAATGGATCCATGGCCTCCCCAATAAGCAACTATAAGCGGGTACAATATCCATCACATGAAACGTGATTTCGAATGTGACCGGGCCTATTTGAATTGGGCGATCGATTTCCCCCATTACTTCTCTGTGACTCTCGTCGAAAGCTCTAACAACCATGGGACTTGGTCTCATATATGTACCATCACAAGGTAGTTTTGCTAATGTTGATTTTGATATGACATTCAGTGAGGAGCCATTGTCAATGAGGACTCTTGACATTATATGGTCGAGGCACATTACTGATATGTGTAGTGCTTTATTATGCCCTCTCCCTTCGGTCGGCAACTCATCATCTGTGAAAGTTAGCTGATTGTTGGCTGTGATGTTATTTATGATGCCTCCAAATTTGTCCACGGTGATGTGGTGAGTGACATGAGCCTCATTTAGTATTTTAATCAATAGCTTCCGGTGGGACTCAGAATTCATCAATAGGGATAACAATGAAATCCTTGTAGGAGTATGGTTGAGTTGGTCGACTATTTTGTATTCACTCTGTTTGATGATTTTGAGAAATTCCTGGCTTCTTCATTAGAAACCTCATTTTCCACTTTCTGATTTTCGAATTTCTTTTCTTCTTTATCTGTGTATGCCTTCTCAAACACCACTCTCATTTCTCTTTGTGATTTTCCTGGGGAGTATATCCGATCATTTCTAGTCATTCCTCCTATTCCTGAAACGTTTGTGACAGCGGTGGTTTTAGAGCTAGAAACATCTTTGTCCTTCTGTTTAGCTAGATGTACCTCTACATTATAGTTCCAAGGTACGGCTTTGTTGTCTTTATATGAAAAAGGGCTTGGTATCTGAACTATTAAGGTCCTCAAATCACCGGGGGCATTCATACTTTCCTCCTTAGTGAAATGAATGACCAATGGCTTTGGGATGGTTATGCCAAGTTTTTCTTCTGATTGGGTTGCAATCATACCGTCATCCTTTTCCCAACCACCTATTTGAATGGTGCCCATGTTTATCAATTTTTGAAGTTCTTTTTTGAACTCGTTGCATTCTTCTATGGAATGATCTTCATTGAGGTGGAAATTGCATCTTGCTTTCACATCGGCATTTCCTTGGATTAACCCAAATTTACATAACTCAAAGAAAATCAGTCCCATCGGGGCCTTAATTTTCTCGACCTCCCTTATTACTTGGTGATTTTCTTCGATTGCATTCACTATTGGCCCATCATGGACTGGTAGAGGATTATTCTTCACGCTAGGCTCATTTTCTTTAAAATTCAACCATCCAGCCTTAAGCAAATCGTGCACCTTAAATTTTAAAGCTAAGCAGTTTTCAGTAGAGTGTCCTACAGCCCCAGAGTGGTAATCACACACGGCATTCGAGTCATATCCTTTTGGGTAGGGTGGTTCTATAGTTTTCCCGGGACATAGTGCAACCATAGAATTGCTAACCAGATGCGGTAATAACTCTGCATAGGTCATAGGGATTGGGTCGAAATGTACGAACTTCCTCCCACGATAGTTTTTCCCCTGACTTTCATATGAATCTTGATTCCCTTGTAAGTGTTGATTTAGAGTACCTGAGATTTGTGAAGTTGCAGCAGCGTAAGGGCGACGCACGAAAGAAGGATTAGTTGGGTTTGACGCCACAAAATGGCTTTCTTCCTCCTTTTTCTTATTCGCACCTGCGGGCAACTTTTTTGTGTTATTTAATCCGGTATAGCCAGAAGCAATCTTTCCGCTTTTCAATCCCATTTCTACTCTTTCACCTATGATGACGAGATCCGAAAAATTTGATGAAACGCTTCCTATCATTTTGTCATAAAACGGAGGTTGAAGAGTGTTTATGAACATGGTCACCATTTCTTTTTCAGATAGGGGGGTTCAATCTGGGAAGCTAGTTCTCTCCATCGTTGGGCATATTCCTTGAATGTTTCATTGCCTCGTTTTGTCATATTTTGCAGCTGGATTCTATCAGGAGCCATGTCGAGATTATATTTGTAGTGTTTCAAAAAGGCATCCACCAGATCTTTCCAAGAGCTGATATGAGCTCGCTCAAGGTGCATATACCAACTCAGGGAAGCTCCTGTCAAACTGTCTTGAAAGAAGTGGATTAGCAGTTTTTCGGCATGGGCGCAAAAACCCATTTTTCGACAATACATAATAAGATGGTTCTTGGGGCATGTAGTTCCCTTGTATTTGTCGAATTCAGGCAATTTGAATTTCGGAGGTATTATAACATCAGAAACAAGGCATAGGTCTGAAGCATCAAATCCATAATTGTTTCCCCCTTCGACAACTCTCAAGCGTTCTTCCAAGGCTTGCCATTTTTCTTGGGATTGATTGCTCTCGAGCGGTCGAGATTCATGGTGTATGTTTAACATCACCGGCATAGCTTCGGTAGATTTTCCTTGCGATGAAGAGCCAGGAAAGCCCGAAGTAAGGGGTGAAGGTTGCACTTGAGGGAACTCGCCAGTACCATGTTGTGGATTTGTAGCCACGACCAGTGTATTGTTGTTGGGGAGATGAGTGTCTATGGGTGGGGTATAACCTGGAGGAAGACCATAACGTGGAAATTGTTGTGCCTTCCCTTCTTGATAATTGGTGAAACGGTGTGAAACGACGCCCGTTGGGTGCACAAGAGTGTTTTGGGGCACCTCCTCATCTACCAAAGGATCCCATCATTTCTATTTCTGAGTGCTTGTAAAATCTCCAAGATCTTGGTCATTTGCCCCTTGAGCTGGTTCACATCTTCTCTTATTTTTGTTTGCTCTAGCTCATCCATGATTTTTGACTGGGATCGTGTCCGATAACGGTGTCGTAACACCAAATTTTTTGTTTGTTGTGTTATTTTTTTCTGTGAAAGAATATGGCATGAGTATACAATGTGATGTATGAAAATGTAATTGTGCATGAATGTTAAAGACATATTTATTGCTTGTTTGTGAATATCTTAACCAATAAAGAGAGGGCCATGGGATCAAAAGTGGGGCCAAATTTAATTTATTGAGAAAAAGTAAGATACAAGTTTTGCCACAAAACGAAAGTAGAAATCTAAACACGAAATTTGAAAATTTAATGAGCCGTCAATTTTTTCATTTGCTCGATTAAACTTTTACAATGTTCAATAAAAATGGAGATCTCTTGAGGGGTAGAGAGAGGATTAGCCATCCCGTCAGCAGCTCTTAATAATGGTGGAATTTCTCCGATAGCAGAGTTGGTCAAATAAACTAGTTTGGAGAAACGATCCATCCAAAACATTCCTTCTTGAACAAGTCTCTCGATAGTGTCTTTTTGTGTATACATCTCGTCTTCTTTTCTTGCAAGTTCAACTCGGTATGCTTCGATGATCTCTTCTTGGCATTGCCTTTCTATCATGATCTTGTTTACACATTCCGCTCTTACCCTCTCTATTTGTTGCTTCAGATTTGCTTCTTGCCGACGGATGATTTCATGCTTTTCCCCAGATTTCTTTAGCAACTCTTTAAGCCTAAGACCTTCAATCACTGCATCATCCCTTTCTTGACGTCTGAGTCTTAACTCTTCATTTGCACCCCGCAAACAGATTCGAGTTCTCTCCTTGCTTTCTTCTTCCTCTCTTGCTCTTTTTTGTACTTTCTCAAGGATAAGGGATTGTTGGGTATTCTTATACTCCATATCTCTATAAGCCTGGTGAGCCATCTCCAATTCTTTTTGTAATTTTTCAATTTCTTGTCCATTGAGAGCTAAGTCGGCCTCTAAATCTTCAGTGCTAAAAAAAGATTATGTTGTTACTACCTCGGGAGTAATGATGGTGCTGTGAAAAGGCAACTTGACCTCTAATGCCCTCCTTTTCACCCAATTATGATATTCCTCTCCTATACCACAACCTCTAGGCCCTAATTCTTGTCCTCTTCTAACAACATCTTCCCAAGACTTACGTATTCTTCTCAACAAGCTAGCATCATAACCATCTCGTCCATGAATAACAAAAGATTTTGTTACATCCATTATTGGGGGTTTTTTCATAGGATAACCCAATTGTCTCAATGCAACATAGGGACTATAATTTATACACCCTTTGGTTCCCATGAGGGGAACATCTACGAAAACACCGCATCTACAAATCACTTCATTTATATCTTGACTCCGGGAGTACCATTGAATCGTTCTTTTCGTCGAGATTTTCTAGAACGTTGGCCCATTCCTTTTTGCTCTTAGTTTCTAATTGATGCATGTCTTGAAAAATATGTTTGACAAACCAAAAATAGAGTATTGGCGAGCAACAATGGATTAGGCCCCCTCTTTCTTATGACGGAAGTCGAGCGTGCAGTAAACGTCAGCCAAAACTGCCGGGTACTGGATTCTCCCCTCTATCCTTGTAAGCCAAAAAGACGTCTATCGCCATGAAATCCACAAAATCCTTAATAGTTGGAAATAAAACAATTCCATATATAATTAAGGCCAGCACATCCATGAAGGTGTCCCATTTTCCATCTCTTGCTAAGTTTACTGCTTTCTCCTCAAGATATTTTATTGGAAATCCAATCAAATTATCTTTGTTGGTTCTATTGTCTTCTATTTCCTTTATAGGGATATCAAACGTTTCAGCAATTGTTTTCAGTGAGGGATAGTGTTCCATGTAATGGTAAGGTTTACTCCCCGTCATCGGATATCCCATTATTCGTTCGAACTCTTCCAATGTTGGGGCCAACTGAAAGTCCTTAAAAGTGAAACACCTAAAAGGAGGATCATAGAATTGGGCCAACGCCGTAAGGGCATCCACTTGTACATTAACTTCAAGTAAATCAAGAATCTTACCGAATTTCCCCATAAAGATTACACGTTGTACTTTCTTCAACTTCCGAGCAAGATTCTTAATGTTGTTCACATCAGGTTTAAGAACTCTCAATGGCAAGGTCTTTCTTAATGGAGTAATATTTGAGCCACCATTTGATCCCATATTTCCTGTGGTCAAAGTTATTCACAACAAGCCTTAATTTTTATGGTTTTGAAAATGATGAGATAATGATTTTTTCAAAAGTAACCATGATAAAGACTATGATGCAAACAAACAAAAAAATGATGATGAGGAAGAGAAAAAAAAACTTGGGTATACTAGCGGGTAGTGAACATGACATAGTGTAAGATTTTCATATGTACGTGCGATTTTTATACTTTTCCATGTGAACCTTTACTAAGGGTAGCTCTATAGTTCTAAATTGGTTCCTAAAGCACACAACTCAGTTCTAAAATATTAAACCAATTAATAGGTAAACTATTAAAATGGAAATATTATAGAAAAGGTCAACTCTAGGTGAGACTTTCATGACAACCAAACAAGATGTACATCCAGAAGATTATCATTACACAGTCTCGAACTTATCTTAGGTTGCACTCAGCCCCGGGTATAGAGCCCACTCAAAAGTGTGTGAATCGTGTTAGGGTGTATAGAAAAATATAAATAAAATAAATAATAATCACAATAAAAATAAATTGACAAAATACATATAATTATATCAACAATATGACAAAAAAAAAATAAAACAATAGGGGTAATATAAATAAAAATAATAAAATAATAAAATAACTATATATAATTAATTAGATTGGGTTTGACTCTCAAATTATCCCCAGTGGAGTCGCCAGCTGGCGCGTCTGGTTTGTCCGCGAAAAAATAAATAAAAAGAGTCGCCACCAATTTTATTTTTATTAAAGGAAAAATTGGATAAAACCTAAAATAATATTTTTGGTTCAAAAATTTGGATTCGGGAGTCGATTACGAGTAGGGAAGTATTATCGCCCTACAACGTCCGTTAAGACGATTACCCTATAATTAATTATATACAAACTATTTATTTATTTATTTATTTATTTTTACCCCAAAAAGAATAATAAAAAAATTAAATTATTTACATTAATGAAAGAAAAAAAATATTTGGTTTGAAAAGGGAAAGACCTTGCTCCTACGTATCCCATGTGCAATAGGGAAATCAAAACTCACGTAGTTCTTGGGTAGAAAATATTGATTTGTTGACCGATTTTTATTATTATTTTTATTTATATATGTATCAAAAAAATAAAAGATAAAAAATGTAATAATAGTAATAATGATGATAATAATAATAAATAATAATAATAATAATAATAATATTTATTCATGGGATTATATTTTTCTATATTTGTTTTAAAGTAAAGAAAAAAAATTTTATTCTTCTTTTAAAACAATAACGTAATGTAGCGGTATGTGAACAAAGACAGATGGACACGACGGTGAAATAATCTGTTAAATTATTTGCTCGTACGTTGTCGGATATGTCGCGACACAAAGGCCACCCACGATTGTGAGTAAGTAATATGGTGCGGCGAGCGAGGATAAATTTCATCCGGCGGCCGCGACCATTAATTCTAATCCTAAGGGCGAAAACATTTATCTGTTGTTATGATTTTTTTTTAGTTGATAAAGACGTATTATGAATATTATATTACAATATGATGAAATTTATTTTTTCGGTCTATAAACATCAATTAGTTATATTTTTTATTATTATTTTTTGTGTTGCAAAGAAAACAATTTTAGGATTAAACGATTCTTTAAAAAATAAAAGCTTTACACATGAGTTTACTTTTTACATACAGGAAAAAAATAGAAAGCGAAATAAAATATAAAAAAAAAGGATGCAAAACAAAACAAAAGACTAATAAGCAGAAAATTAGAGAGGGAAAAAAAAATATAAGAAAAATGATACCTTACTCATGAATTGTTGTTTTGCTACACCGATTGTTTCAAGACCAAATTTTTTTCCTTCTCTTTTGCCAACTAATCTCTCTCTTTTTTATGTGCTCTCAATTTGTGTTTTCATTCCCCCTTTTTATCTTCTTGTGGCCGACTATTTATAGACTTTTGGGTATAGATTTCAAAAGACAAAAGAATAATTGTCAATTGATTACCATTAATCTATTTTGTTGGTTTCTTTTCTTTTAATTGGCCACAATTATACCGATTCTTATTGCTATTGATTCATTTCTTCGGTTTTCTTTCTATTCAATTGATCACCATTATTCTGATTTTTATGACAATTAATCAATTTATTTTTGGTTTTTTTTTCATTTATTTTGATTATCATTGCATTGATTTTTATGACCATCAATTCATTCTTTTCAATTTCCTCCAATAGGTGTGTTTGTCTCATTGGATGAACATTTAGGTCATTTTCGTCCTCCCTATGCTTATTTGTCCAATTAGGGTTTTTAACCAATCTTGTGCATCCAATATGTGTGTTTGTGTCATTGGATTAACATTTAGGTCATTTTCGTCCTCCCTAGACTTATTCTAGTCCAATTAGGGTTTTTAACCAATCTTGTGCATCCAATAGGTGTGTCTGTGTCATTGGATTATTTAGGTCATTTTCGTCCTCCCTAAGCTTATTCGAGTCCAAATAGGGGTTTTAACCAATCTTGTGCATCCAATAGGTGTGTTTGTGTCATTGGATTAACATTTAGGTCATTTTCGTCCTCCCTTGGCTTCTTCTAGTCCAATTAGGGTTTTTTAACCAATCTTGTGCGTCCAATAGGTAGGTTTGTGTCATTGGATTAACATTTAGGTCATTTTCGTCCTCCCTAGACTTATTCTAGTCCAATTAGGGTTTTTAACCAATCTTGTGCATCCAATAGGTGTGTTTGTGTCATTGGATTAACATTTAGGTCATTTTCGTCCTCCCTAGGCTTATTCTTCCCAATTAGGGTTTTTAACCAATCTTGTGCATCCAATAAGTTCATTTGTGTCATTGATTAACATTTAGGTCATTTTCGTCCTCCCTAGCCTTATTCTTGTCCAATTAGGGTTTTTTAACCAATCTTGTGCATCCAATAGGTGTGTTTGTGTCATTGGATGAACATTTAGGTCATTTTCGTCCTCCCTAGCTTTATTCTAGTCCAATTAGGGTTTTTAACCAATCTTGTGCATCCAATAGGTGTCATTTGTGTCATTGGATGAACATTTAGGTCATTTTCGTCCTCCCTAGACTTATTCTTGTCCAATTAGTAATTAGGGTTTTTAACCAATCTTGTGCATCCCATAGGTGTGTTTGTGTCATTGGATGAACATTTAGGTCATTTTCGTCCTCCCTAGGCTTATTCTAGTCCAATTAGGGTTTTTAACCAATCTTGTGCATCCAATAAGTTCATTTGTGTCATTGGATAAACATTTAGGTCATTTTCGTCCTCCTAGGCTTATTCTTAGTCCAATTAGGGTTTTTAACAATCTTGTGCATCCAATAGGTGTGTTTGTGTCATTGGATGAACATTTAGGTCATTTTCGTCCTCCCTAGGCTTATTCTAGTCCAATTAGGGTTTTTACCAATCTTGTGCATCCAATAGGTGTGTTTGTGTCATTGGATGAACATTTAGGTCATTTTCGTCCTCCCTAGGGTTTATTCTAGTCCAATTAGGGTTTTTAACCAATCTTGTGCATCCAATAGGTGTGTTTGTGTCATTGGATGAACATTTAGGTCATTTTCGTCCTCCTAGGCTTATTCTTGTCCAATTAGGGTTTTTAACCAATCTTGTGCATCCAATAAGTTCATTTGTGTCATTGGATTAACATTTAGGTCATTTTCGTCCTCCCTAGGCTTATTCTGTCCAATTAGGGTTTTTAACCAATCTTGTGCATCCAATAGGTGTGTTTGTGTCATTGGATGAACATTTAGGTCATTTTCGTCCTCCCTAGGCTTATTCTTGTCCAATTAGGTTTTTAACCAATCTTGTGCATCCAATAAGTGTCATTTGTGTCATTGGATGAACATTTAGGTCATTTTCGTCCTCCCTAGGTTTATTCTTGTCCAATTAGGGTTTTTAACCAATCTTGTGCATCCAATAGGTGTGTTTGTGTCATTGGATGAACATTTAGGTCATTTTCGTCGTCCTCCTAGGCTTATTCTTGTCCAATTAGGGTTTTTAACCAATCTTGTGCATCCAATAAGTGTGTTTGTGTCATTGGATGAACATTTAGGTCATTTTCGTCCTCCCTAGGCTTATTCTGTCCAATTAGGGGTTTTTAACCAAATCTGTGCATCCAATAGGTTCATTTGTGTCATTGGATTAACATTTAGGTCATTTTCGTCCTCCCTAGGCTTATTCTAGTCCAATTAGGGTTTTTAACCAATCTTGTGCATCCAATAGGTTCATTTGTGTCATTGGATGAACATTTAGGTCATTTTCGTCCTCCCTAGGCTTATTCTAGTCCAATTAGGGTTTTTAACCAATCTTGTGCATCCAATAGGTGTGTTTTGTGTCATTGGATGAACATTTAGGTCATTTTCGTCCTCCCTAGGCTTATTCTTGTCCAATTAGGTTTTTTAACCAATCTTGTGCATCCAATAGGTGTGTTTGTGTCATTGGATGAACATTTAGGTCATTTTCGTCCTCTCCCTTGGCTTATTCTTGTCCAATTAGGGTTTTAACCAATCTTGTGCATCCAATAGGTGTTCATTTGTGTCATTGGATTAACATTTTAGGTCATTTTCGTCCTCCCTAGACATTTATTCTGTCCAATTAGGGTTTTTAACCAATCTTGTGCATCCAATAGTGTGTGTTTGTGTCATTGGATGAACATTTAGGTCATTTTCGTCCTCCCTAGGCTTATTCTTGTCCAATTAGGGTTTTTAACCAATCTTGTGCATCCAATAGGTGTGTTTGTGTCATTGGATGAACATTTAGGTCATTTTCGTCCTTCCCTAGGCTTATTCTTGTCCAATTAGGGTTTTTTAACCAATCTTGTGCATCCAATAGGTTCATTTGTGTCATTGGATGAACATTTAGGTCATTTTCGTCCTCCCTAGGCTTATTCTTGTCCAATTAGGGTTTTTTAACCAATCTTGTGCATCCAATAGGTGTGTTTGTGTCATTGGATGAACATTTAGGTCATTTTCGTCCTCCCTAGGCTTATTCTTGTCCAATTAGGGTTTTTAACCAATCTTGTGCATCCAATAGGTGTGTTTGTGTCATTGGATGAACATTTAGGTCATTTTCGTCCTCCCTAGCTTACTTATTCTTGTCCAATTCATTGGGTTTTTAACCAATCTTGTGCATCCAATAGGTGTAACCAATTTGTGTCATGTTTGGATGAACATTTAGGTCATTTTCGTCCTCCCTAGGCTTATTCTTGTCCAATTAGGGTTTTTAACCAATCTTGTGCATCCAATAGGTGTCATTTGTGTCATTGGATGAACATTTAGGTCATTTTCGTCCTCCCTAGGCTTATTCTGTCCAATTAGGGTTTTTAACCAATCTTGTGCATCCAATAAGTGTCATTTGTGTCATTGGATGAACATTTAGGTCATTTTCGTCCTCCCTAGGCTTAATTCTTGTCCAATTAGGGTTTTTAACCAATCTTGTTGCATCCAATAGGTTCATTTGTGTCATTGGATGAACATTTAGGTCATTTTCGTCCTCCCTAGGGCTTATTCTTGTCCAATTAGGGTTTTTAACCAATCTTGTGCATCCAATAAGTGTCATTTGTGTCATTGGATGAACATTTAGGTCATTTTCGTCCTTCCCTAGGCTTATTCTTGTCCAATTAGGGTTTTTAGTGCATCCAATAAGTTCATTTGTGTCATTGGATGAACATTTAGTCCATTTTCGTCTCCCCTAGGCTTTCTTCTTGTCCAATTAGGGTTTTTAACCAATCTTGTGCATCCAATAAGTTCATTTGTGTCATTGGATGAACATTTAGGTCATTTTCGTCCTCCCTAGGCTTATTCTTGTCCAATTAGGGTTTTTAACCAATCTTGTGCATCCAATAGTGTGTTTGTGTCATTGGATTGAACATTTAGGTCATTTTCGTCCTCCTAGGTTTATTCTTGTCCAATTAGGGTTTTTAACCAATCTTGTGCATCCAATAATAATAAGTGTGTTTGTGTCATTGGATGAACATTTAGGTCATTTTCGTCCTCCTAGGCTTATTCTTGTCCAATTAGGGTTTTTAACCAATCTTGTGCATCCAATAAGTTCATGTTTGTGTCATTGGATGAACATTTAGGTCATTTTCGTCCTCCCTAGGCTTATTCTTGTCCAATTAGGTTTTTTAACCAATCTTGTGCATCCAATAAGGTTCATTTGTGTCATTGGATGAACATTTAGGTCATATTTCGTCCTCCCTAGGCTTATTCTTGTCCAATTAGGGTTTTTTAACCAATCTTGTGCATCCAATAAGTTCATTTGTGTCATTGGATGAACATTTAGGTCATTTTCGTCCTCCTAGGCTTATTCTTGTCCAATTAGGGTTTTTAACCAATCTTGTGCATCCAATAGGTGTGTTTGTGTCATTGGATGAACATTTAGGTCATTTTCGTCCTCCTAGGCTTATTCTTGTCCAATTAGGGTTTTTAACCAATCTTGTGCATCCAATAAGTTCATTTGTGTCATTGGATGAACATTTAGGTCATTTTCGTCCTCCCTAGGCTTATTCTTGTCCAATTAGGGTTTTTAACCAATCTTGTGCATCCAATAGGTGTGTTTGTGTCATTGGATGAACATTTAGGTCATTTTCGTCCTCCCTAGGCTTATTCTTGTCCAATTAGGGTTTTTAACCAATCTTGTGCATCCAATAGGTTCATTTGTGTCATTGGATGAACATTTAGGTCATTTTCGTCCTCCCTAGGCTTATTCTTGTCCAATTAGGGTTTTTAACCAATCTTGTGCATCCAATAGGTGTGTTTGTGTCATTGGATGAACATTTAGGTCATTTTCGTCCTCCCTAGGCTTATTCTTGTCCAATTAGGGTTTTTAACCAATCTTGTGCATCCAATAAGTTCATTTTGTGTCATTGGATGAACATTTAGGTCATTTTCGTCCTCCCCTAGGCTTATTCTTGTCCAATTAGGGTTTTTAACCAATCTTGTGCATCCAATAGGTGTCATTTGTGTCATTGGATGAACATTTTAGGTCATTTTCGTCCTCCCTAGGCTTTATTCTTGTCCAATTAGGGTTTTTTAACCAATCTTGTGCATCCAATAAGTGTGTTTGTGTCATTGGATGAACATTTAGGTCATTTTCGTCCTCCCTAGGCTTATTCTTGTCCAATTAGGGTTTTTAACCAATCTTGTGCATCCAATAGGTTGTTTTGTGTCACTTGGATGAACATTTAGGTCATTTTCGTCCTCCCTAGGCTTATTCTTGTCCAATTAGGGTTTTTAAACCAATCTTGTGCATCCAATAGGTGTGTTTGTGTCATTGGATGAACATTTAGGTCATTTTCGTCCTCCCTAGGCTTATTCTTGTCCAATTAGGGTTTTTAACCAATCTTGTGCATCCAATAGGTGTGTTTGTGTCATTGGATGAACATTTAGGTCATTTTCGTCCTCCCTAGGCTTATTCTTGTCCAATTAGGGTTTTTAACCAATCTTGTGCATCCAATAGGTTCATTTGTGTCATTGGATGAACATTTAGGTCATTTTCGTCCTCCCTAGGCTTATTCTTGTCCAATTAGGGTTTTTAACCAATCTTGTGCATCCAATAGGTGTGTTTTGTGTCATTGGATGAACATTTAGGTCATTTTCGTCCTCCCTAGGCTTATTCTTGTCCAATTAGGGTTTTTAACCAATCTTGTGCATCCAATAGGTGTGTTTGTGTCATTGGATGAACATTTAGGTCATTTTCGTCCTCCCTAGGCTTATTCTTGTCCAATTAGGGTTTTTTAACCAATCTTGTGCATCCAATAGGTGTGTTTTGTGTCATTGGATGAACATTTAGGTCATTTTCGTCCTCCCTAGGCTTATTCTTGTCCAATTAGGGTTTTTAACCAATCTTGTGCATCCAATAGGTGTGTTTGTGTCATTGGATGAACATTTAGGTCATTTTCGTCCTCCCTAGGCTTATTCTTGTCCAATTAGGGTTTTTAACCAATCTTGTGCATCCAATAGGTGTGTTTGTGTCATTGGATGAACATTTAGGTCATTTTCGTCCTCCCTAGGCTTATTCTTGTCCAATTAGGGTTTTTAACCAATCTTGTGCATCCAATAGGTGTGTTTGTGTCATTGGATGAACATTTAGGTCATTTTCGTCCTCCCTAGGCTTATTCTTGTCCAATTAGGGTTTTTAACCAATCTTGTGCATCCAATAGGTGTGTTTGTGTCATTGGATGAACATTTAGGTCATTTTCGTCCTCCCTAGGCTTATTCTTGTCCAATTAGGGTTTTTAACCAATCTTGTGCATCCAATAGGTGTGTTTGTGTCATTGGATGAACATTTAGGTCATTTTCGTCCTCCCTAGGCTTATTCTTGTCCAATTAGGGTTTTTAACCAATCTTGTGCATCCAATAAGTTCATTTGTGTCATTGGATGAACATTTAGGTCATTTTCGTCCTCCTCCCTAGGCTTATTCTTGTCCAATTAGGGTTTTTAACCAATCTTGTGCATCCAATAGGTGTGTTTTGTGTCATTGGATGAACATTTAGGTCATTTTCGTCCTCCCTAGGCTTATTCTTGTCCAATTAGGGTTTTTAACCAATCTTGTGCATCCAATAAGTGTGTTTGTGTCATTGGATGAACATTTAGGTCATTTTCGTCCTCCCTAGGCTTATTCTTGTCCAATTAGGGTTTTTAACCAATCTTGTGCATCCAATAGGTGTGTTTGTGTCATTGGATGAACATTTAGGTCATTTTCGTCCTCCCTAGGCTTATTCTTGTCCAATTAGGGTTTTTAACCAATCTTGTGCATCCAATAGGTGTGTTTGTGTCATTGGATGAACATTTAGGTCATTTTCGTCCTCCCTAGGCTTATTCTTGTCCAATTAGGGTTTTTTAACCAATCTTGTGCATCCAATAGGTGTGTTTGTGTCATTGGATGAACATTTAGGTCATTTTCGTCCTCCCTAGGCTTATTCTTGTCCAATTAGGGTTTTTTAACCAATCTTGTGCATCCAATAGGTTCATATTGGATGAACATTTAGGTCATTTGTGTCATTGGATTAGAACATTGTAGGTCATTTTGTCATTGGATGAACGTCATTTTCGTCCTCCCTAGGCTTATTCTTGTCCAATTAGGGTTTTTAACCAATCTTGTGCATCCAATAGGTGTGTTTGTGTCATTGGATGAACATTTAGGTCATTTTCGTCCTCCCTAGGCTTATTCTTGTCCAATTAGGGTTTTTAACCAATCTTGTGCATCCAATAGGTTGTTTTGTGTCATTGGATGAACATTTAGGTCATTTTCGTCCTCCCTAGGCTTATTCTTGTCCAATTAGGGTTTTTAACCAATCTTGTGCATCCAATAGGTGTGTTTGTGTCATTGGATGAACATTTAGGTCATTTTCGTCCTCCCTAGGCTTATTCTTGTCCAATTAGGGTTTTTAACCAATCTTGTGCATCCAATAGGTGTGTTTGTGTCATTGGATGAACATTTAGGTCATTTTCGTCCTCCCTAGGCTTATTCTTGTCCAATTAGGGTTTTTAACCAATCTTGTGCATCCAATAGGTGTGTTTGTGTCATTGGATGAACATTTAGGTCATTTTCGTCCTCCCTAGGCTTATTCTTGTCCAATTAGGGTTTTTAACCAATCTTGTGCATCCAATAAGTTCATTTGTGTCATTGGATGAACATTTAGGTCATTTTCGTCCTCCCTAGGCTTATTCTTGTCCAATTAGGGTTTTTAACCAATCTTGTGCATCCAATAGGTGTGTTTGTGTCATTGGATGAACATTTAGGTCATTTTCGTCCTCCTAGGCTTATTCTTGTCCAATTAGGGTTTTTAACCAATCTTGTGCATCCAATAGGTGTGTTTGTGTCATTGGATGAACATTTAGGTCATTTTCGTCCTCCCTAGGCTTATTCTTGTCCAATTAGGGTTTTTAACCAATCTTGTGCATCCAATAGGTGTGTTTGTGTCATTGGATGAACATTTAGGTCATTTTCGTCCTCCCTAGGCTTATTCTTGTCCAATTAGGGTTTTTAACCAATCTTGTGCATCCAATAGGTGTCATTTGTGTCATTGGATGAACATTTAGGTCATTTTCGTCCTCCCTAGGCTTATTCTTGTCCAATTAGGGTTTTTAACCAATCTTGTGCATCCAATAGGTCATTTGTGTCATTGGATGAACATTTAGGTCATTTTCGTCCTCCCTAGGCTTATTCTTGTCCAATTAGGGTTTTTAACCAATCTTGTGCATCCAATAGGTGTGTTTTGTGTCATTGGATGAACATTTAGGTCATTTTCGTCCTCCCTAGGCTTATTCTTGTCCAATTAGGGTTTTTAACCAATCTTGTGCATCCAATAAGTGTCATTTGTGTCATTGGATGAACATTTAGGTCATTTTCGTCCTCCCTAGGCTTATTCTTGTCCAATTAGGGTTTTTTAACCAATCTTGTGCATCCAATAGGTGTGTTGTGTCATTGGATGAACATTTAGGTCATTTTCGTCCTCCCTAGGCTTATTCTTGTCCAATTAGGGTTTTTAACCAATCTTGTGCATCCAATAGGTTCATTTGTGTCATTGGATGAACATTTAGGTCATTTTCGTCCTCCCTAGGCTTATTCTTGTCCAATTAGGGTTTTTAACCAATCTTGTGCATCCAATAGGTGTGTTTGTGTCATTGGATGAACATTTAGGTCATTTTCGTCCTCCCTAGGCTTATTCTTGTCCAATTAGGGTTTTTAACCAATCTTGTGCATCCAATAGGTGTGTTTGTGTCATTGGATGAACATTTAGGTCATTTTCGTCCTCCCTAGGCTTATTCTTGTCCAATTAGGGTTTTTAACCAATCTTGTGCATCCAATAGGTGTGTTTGTGTCATTGGATGAACATTTAGGTCATTTTCGTCCTCCCTAGGCTTATTCTTGTCCAATTAGGGTTTTTAACCAATCTTGTGCATCCAATAAGTTCATTTGTGTCATTGGATGAACATTTAGGTCATTTTCATCCTCCTAGGTTTATTCTTGTCCAATTAGGGTTTTTAACCAATCTTGTGCATCCAATAGTGTGTTTTGTGTCATTGGATGAACATTTAGGTCATTTTCGTCCTCCCTAGGCTTATTCTTGTCCAATTAGGGTTTTTAACCAATCTTGTGCATCCAATAGGTGTGTTTGTGTCATTGGATGAACATTTAGGTCATTTTCGTCCTCCCTAGGCTTATTCTTGTCCAATTAGGGTTTTTAACCAATCTTGTGCATCCAATAGGTGTGTTTGTGTCATTGGATGAACATTTAGGTCATTTTCGTCCTCCCTAGGCTTATTCTTGTCCAATTAGGGTTTTTAAACCAATCTTGTGCATCCAATAGGTGTGTTTGTGTGTCATTGGATGAACATTTAGGTCATTTTCGTCCTCCCTAGGCTTATTCTTGTCCAATTAGGGTTTTTTACCAATCTTGTGCATCCAATAGGTGTGTTTGTGTCATTGGATGAACATTTAGGTCATTTTCGTCCTCCCTAGGCTTATTCTTGTCCAATTAGGGTTTTTAACCAATCTTGTGCATCCAATAGGTGTGTTTGTGTCATTGGATGAACATTTAGGTCATTTTCGTCCTCCCTAGGCTTATTCTTGTCCAATTAGGGTTTTTAACCAATCTTGTGCATCCAATAGGTGTGTTTGTGTCATGTGGATGGATGAACATTTAGGTCATTTTCGTCCTCCCTAGGTTTATTCTTGTCCAATTAGGGTTTTTAACCAATCTTGTGCATCCAATAGGTTCATTTGTGTCATTGGATGAATGAACATTTAGGTCATTTTCGTCCTCCCTAGGTTTATTCTTGTCCAATTAGGGTTTTTAACCAATCTTGTGCATCCAATAGGTGTGTTTTGTGTCATTGGATGAACATTTAGGTCATTTTCGTCCTCCCTAGGCTTATTCTTGTCCAATTAGGGTTTTTAACCAATCTTGTGCATCCAATAAGTGTGTTTGTGTCATTGGATGAACATTTAGGTCATTTTCGTCCTCCCTAGGCTTATTCTTGTCCAATTAGGGTTTTTAACCAATCTTGTGCATCCAATAGGTGTGTTTGTGTCATTGGATGAACATTTAGGTCATTTTCGTCCTCCCTAGGCTTATTCTTGTCCAATTAGGGTTTTTAACCAATCTTGTGCATCCAATAGGTGTGTTTGTTGTCATTGGATGAACATTTAGGTCATTTTCGTCCTCCTAGGCTTATTCTTGTCCAATTAGGGTTTTTAACCAATCTTGTGCATCCAATAGGTGTGTTTGTGTCATTGGATGAACATTTAGGTCATTTTCGTCCTCCTTAGCTTATTCTTGTCCAATTAGGGTTTTTAACCAATCTTGTGCATCCAATAAGTTCATTTGTGTCATTGGATGAACATTTAGGTCATTTTCGTCCTCCCTAGGCTTATTCTTGTCCAATTAGGGTTTTTAACCAATCTTGTGCATCCAATAGGTGTGTTTGTGTCATTGGATGAACATTTAGGTCATTTTCGTCCTCCCTAGGCTTATTCTTGTCCAATTAGGGTTTTTAACCAATCTTGTGCATCCAATAGGTGTGTTTGTGTCATTGGATGAACATTTAGGTCATTTTCGTCCTCCCTAGGCTTATTCTTGTCCAATTAGGGTTTTTAACCAATCTTGTGCATCCAATAAGTGTGTTTTGTGTCATTGGATGAACATTTAGGTCATTTTCGTCCTCCCTAGGCTTATTCTTGTCCAATTAGGGTTTTTAACCAATCTTGTGCATCCAATAGGTTCATTTGTGTCATTGGATGAACATTTAGGTCATTTTCGTCCTCCCTAGGGCTTATTCTTGTCCAATTAGGGTTTTTAACCAATCTTGTGCATCCAATAGGTGTCATTTGTGTCATTGGATGAACATTTAGGTCATTTTCGTCCTCCCTAGACTTATTCTTGTCCAATTAGGGTTTTTAACCAATCTTGTGCATCCAATAGGTGTGTTTGTGTCATTGGATGAACATTTAGGTCATTTTCGTCCTCCCTAGGCTTATTCTTGTCCAATTAGGGTTTTTAACCAATCTTGTGCATCCAATAGGTGTGTTTGTGTCATTGGATGAACATTTAGGTCATTTTCGTCCTCCCTAGGCTTATTCTTGTCCAATTAGGGTTTTTAACCAATCTTGTGCATCCAATAGTTCATGTTTGTGTCATTGGATGAACATTTAGGTCATTTTCGTCCTCCCTAGGTTTATTCTTGTCCAATTAGGGTTTTTAACCAATCTTGTGCATCCAATAGGTGTGTTTGTGTCATTGGATGAACATTTAGGTCATTTTCGTCCTCCCTAGGTTTATTCTTGTCCAATTAGGGTTTTTAACCAATCTTGTGCATCCAATAGTTCATTTGTGTCATTGGATGAACATTTAGGTCATTTTCGTCCTCCCTAGGGCTTATTCTTGTCCAATTAGGGTTTTTTAACCAATCTTGTGCATCCAATAGTGTCATTTGTGTCATTGGATGAACATTTAGGTCATTTTCGTCCTCCCTAGGCTTATTTCTTGTCCAATTAGGGTTTTTAACCAATCTTGTGCATCCAATAAGTTCATTTGTGTCATTGGATGAACATTTAGGTCATTTTCGTCCTCCCTAGGCTTATTCTTGTCCAATTAGGGTTTTTAACCAATCTTGTGCATCCAATAGGTGTGTTTTGTGTCATTGGATGAACATTTAGGTCATTTTCGTCTCCCTAGACTTATTCTTGTCCAATTAGGGTTTTTAACCAATCTTGTGCATCCAATAGGTGTGTTTGTGTCATTGGATGAACATTTAGGTCATTTTCGTCCTCCCTAGGCTTATTCTTGTCCAATTAGGGTTTTTAACCAATCTTGTGCATCCAATAGGTGTGTTTGTGTCATTGGATGAACATTTAGGTCATTTTCGTCCTCCCTAGGCTTATTCTTGTCCAATTAGGGTTTTTAACCAATCTTGTGCATCCAATAGTTGTGTTTGTGTCATTGGATGAACATTTAGGTCATTTTCGTCCTCCTAGGCTTATTCTTGTCCAATTAGGGTTTTTAACCAATCTTGTGCATCCAATAGGTGTGTTTGTGTCATTGGATGAACATTTAGGTCATTTTCGTCCTCCCTAGGCTTATTCTTGTCCAATTAGGGTTTCCAATTAGGGTTTTTAACCAATCTTGTGCATCCAATAAGTTCATTTGTGTCATTGGATGAACATTTAGGTCATTTTCGTCCTCCCTAGGTTTATTCTTGTCCAATTAGGGTTTTTTAACCAATCTTGTGCATCCAATAGTGTGTTTTGTGTCATTGGATGAACATTTAGGTCATTTTCGTCCTCCCTAGGCTTATTCTTGTCCAATTAGGGTTTTTAAACCAATCTTGTGCATCCAATAGGTGTGTTTGTGTCATTGGATGAACATTTAGGTCATTTTCGTCCTCCCTAGGCTTATTCTTGTCCAATTAGGGTTTTTAACCAATCTTGTGCATCCAATAGGTGTGTTTGTGTCATTGGATGAACATTTAGGTCATTTTCGTCCTCCCTAGGCTTATTCTTGTCCAATTAGGGTTTTTAACCAATCTTGTGCATCCAATAGGTGTGTTTGTGTCATTGGATGAACATTTAGGTCATTTTCGTCCTCCCTAGGCTTATTCTTGTCCAATTAGGGTTTTTAACCAATCTTGTGCATCCAATAGGTGTGTGTTTGTGTCATTGGATGAACATTTAGGTCATTTTCGTCCTCCCTAGGCTTATTCTTGTCCAATTAGGGTTTTTAACCAATCTTGTGCATCCAATAGTTGTGTTTGTGTCATTGGATGAACATTTAGGTCATTTTCGTCCTCCCTAGGTTTATTCTTGTCCAATTAGGGTTTTTAACCAATCTTGTGCATCCAATAGGTGTGTTTTTGTGTCATTGGATGAACATTTAGGTCATTTTCGTCCTCCCTAGGCTTATTCTTGTCCAATTAGGGTTTTTAACCAATCTTGTGCATCCAATAAGTTCATTTGTGTCATTGGATGAACATTTAGGTCATTTTCGTCCTCCCTAGGTTTATTCTTGTCCAATTAGGGTTTTTAACCAATCTTGTGCATCCATAAGTGTGTTTTGTGTCATTGGATGAACATTTAGGTCATTTTCGTCCTCCCTAGGCTTATTCTTGTCCAATTAGGGTTTTTAACCAATCTTGTGCATCCAATAAGTTGTTTGTGTCATTGGATGAACATTTAGGTCATTTTCGTCCTCCCTAGGCTTATTCTTGTCCAATTAGGGTTTTTAACCAATCTTGTGCATCCAATAGGTGTGTTGTGTCATTGGATGAACATTTAGGTCATTTTCGTCCTCCCTAGGCTTATTCTTGTCCAATTAGGGTTTTTAACCAATCTTGTGCATCCAATAGGTGTGTTTGTGTCATTGGATGAACATTTAGGTCATTTTCGTCCTCCTAGGCTTATTCTTGTCCAATTAGGGTTTTTAACCAATCTTGTGCATCCAATAGGTGTGTTTGTGTCATTGGATGAACATTTAGGTCATTTTCGTCCTCCCTAGGCTTATTCTTGTCCAATTAGGGTTTTTAACCAATCTTGTGCATCCAATAGTTGTGTTTGTGTCATTGGATGAACATTTAGGTCATTTTCGTCCTCCCTAGGCTTATATTCTTGTCCAATTAGGGTTTTTTTTAACCAATCTTGTGCATCCAATAGGTGTCTTTGTGTGTCATTGGATGAACATTTAGGTCATTTTCGTCCTCCCTAGGCTTATTCTTGTCCAATTAGGGTTTTTAACCAATCTTGTGCATCCAATATAGTTCATTTGTGTCATTGGATGAACATTTAGGTCATTTTCGTCCTCCCTAGGCTTATTCTTGTCCAATTAGGGTTTTTAACCAATCTTGTGCATCCAATAGGTGTGTTTGTGTCATTGGATGAACATTTAGGTCATTTTCGTCCTCCCTAGGCTTATTCTTGTCCAATTAGGGTTTTTAACCAATCTTGTGCATCCAATAAGTGTGTTTGTGTCATTGGATGAACATTTAGGTCATTTTCGTCCTCCCTAGGCTTATTCTTGTCCAATTAGGGTTTTTAACCAATCTTGTGCATCCAATAGGTGTGTTTTGTGTCATTGGATGAACATTTAGGTCATTTTCGTCCTCCCTAGGCTTATTCTTGTCCAATTAGGGTTTTTAACCAATCTTGTGCATCCAATAGGTGTGTGTTTGTGTCATTGGATGAACATTTAGGTCATTTTCGTCTCCCTAGACTTATTCTTGTCCAATTAGGGTTTTTAACCAATCTTGTGCATCCAATAGGTGTGTTTTGTGTCATTGGATGAACATTTAGGTCATTTTCGTCCTCCCTAGGCTTATTCTTGTCCAATTAGGGTTTTTAACCAATCTTGTGCATCCAATAGTTGTGTTTTGTGTCATTGGATGAACATTTAGGTCATTTTCGTCCTCCTAGGCTTATTCTTGTCCAATTAGGGTTTTTAACCAATCTTGTGCATCCAATAGGTGTCATTTGTGTCATTGGATGAACATTTAGGTCATTTTCGTCCTCCTAGGCTTATTCTTGTCCATTTAGGGTTTTTAACCATCTTGTGCATCCAATAGGTTCATTTGTGTCATTGGATGAACATTTAGGTCATTTTCGTCCTCCCTAGGTTTATTCTTGTCCAATTAGGGTTTTTAACCAATCTTGTGCATCCAATAGTGTGTTTGTGTGTCATTGGATGAACATTTAGGTCATTTTCGTCCTCCCTAGGCTTATTCTTGTCCAATTAGGGTTTTTAACCAATCTTGTGCATCCAATAAGTGTGTTTGTGTCATTGGATGAACATTTAGGTCATTTTCGTCCTCCCTAGGGCTTATTTCTTGTCCAATTAGGGTTTTTAACCAATCTTGTGCATCCAATAGGTGTGTTTGTGTCATTGGATGAACATTTAGGTCATTTTCGTCCTCCCTAGGCTTTATTCTTGTCCAATTAGGGTTTTTAACCAATCTTGTGCATCCAATAGGTGTGTTTGTGTGTCATTGGATGAACATTTAGGTCATTTTCGTCCTCCCTAGGCTTATTCTTGTCCAATTAGGGTTTTTAACCAATCTTGTGCATCCAATAGGTGTGTTTGTGTCATTGGATGAACATTTAGGTCATTTTCGTCCTCCTTAGGCTTATTCTTGTCCAATTAGGGTTTTTAACCAATCTTGTGCATCCAATAGTTCATGTTTGTGTCATTGGATGAACATTTAGGTCATTTTCGTCCTCCTAGCTTATTCTTGTCCAATTAGGGTTTTTAACCAATCTTGTGCATCCAATAAGGTGTGTTTGTGTCATTGGATGAACATTTAGGTCATTTTCGTCCTCCCTAGGCTTTATTCTTGTCCAATTAGGGTTTTTAACCAATCTTGTGCATCCAATAAGTTCATTTGTGTCATTGGATGAACATTTAGGTCATTTTCGTCCTCCCTAGGTTTATTCTTGTCCAATTAGGGTTTTTAACCAATCTTGTGCATCCAATAAGTGTGTTTGTGTCATTGGATGAACATTTAGGTCATTTTCGTCCTCCCTAGGCTTATTCTTGTCCAATTAGGGTTTTTAACCAATCTTGTGCATCCAATAAGTGTGTTTGTGTCATTGGATGAACATTTAGGTCATTTTCGTCCTCCCTAGGCTTATTCTTGTCCAATTAGGGTTTTTAACCAATCTTGTGCATCCAATAGGTGTTTTTTTGTTGTCATTGGATGAACATTTAGGTCATTTTCGTCCTCCCTAGACTTTATTCTTGTCCAATTAGGGTTTTTAACCAATCTTGTGCATCCAATAGGTGTGTTTGTGTCATTGGATGAACATTTAGGTCATTTTTCGTCCTCCCTAGACTTATTCTTGTCCAATTAGGGTTTTTAACCAATCTTGTGCATCCAATAGGTGTGTTTGTGTCATTGGATGAACATTTAGGTCATTTTCGTCCTCCTTAGGCTTATTCTTGTCCAATTAGGGTTTTTAACCAATCTTGTGCATCCAATAGTTGTGTTTGTGTCATTGGATGAACATTTAGGTCATTTTCGTCCTCCCTAGGTTTATTCTTGTCCAATTAGGGTTTTTAACCAATCTTGTGCATCCAATAAGTGTGTCTTTGTGTCATTGGATGAACATTTAGGTCATTTTCGTCCTCCCTAGGTTTATTCTTGTCCAATTAGGGTTTTTACCAATCTTGTGCATCCAATAAGTTCATTTTTGTGTCATTGGATGAACATTTAGGTCATTTTCGTCCTCCCTAGGTTTATTCTTGTCCAATTAGGGTTTTTAACCAATCTTGTGCATCCAATAAGTGTGTGTTTGTGTCATTGGATGAACATTTAGGTCATTTTCGTCCTCCCTAGGCTTATTCTTGTCCAATTAGGGTTTTTAACCAATCTTGTGCATCCAATAGGTGTGTTTGTGTCATTGGATGAACATTTAGGTCATTTTCGTCCTCCCTAGGCTTATTCTTGTCCAATTAGGTTTTTAACCAATCTTGTGCATCCAATAGGTGTGTTTGTGTCATTGGATGAACATTTAGGTCATTTTCGTCCTCCATAGACTTATTCTTGTCCAATTAGGGTTTTTAACCAATCTTGTGCATCCAATAGGTGTGTTTGTGTCATTGGATGAACATTTAGGTCATTTTCGTCCTTCCTAGGCTTATTTTGTCCAATTAGGGTTTTTAACCAATCTTGTGCATCCAATAGGTGTGTTTGTGTCATTGGATGAACATTTAGGTCATTTTCGTCCTCCCTAGGCTTATTCTTGTCCAATTAGGGTTTTTAACCAATCTTGTGCATCCAATAGTTGTGTTTGTGTCATTGGATGAACATTTAGGTCATTTTCGTCCTCCCTAGGTTATTTCTTGTCCAATTAGGGTTTTTAACCAATCTTGTGCATCCAATAGGTGTCATTTTGTGTCATTGGATGAACATTTAGGTCATTTTCGTCCTCCCTAGGTTTATTCTTGTCCAATTAGGGTTTTTTAACCAATCTTGTGCATCCAATAAGTTCATTTGTGTCATTGGATGAACATTTAGGTCATTTTCGTCCTCCCTAGGTTTATTCTTGTCCAATTAGGGTTTTTAACCAATCTTGTGCATCCAATAGGTGTGTTTGTGTCATTGGATGAACATTTAGGTCATTTTCGTCCTCCCTAGGCTTATTCTTGTCCAATTAGGGTTTTTAACCAATCTTGTGCATCCAATAGGTGTGTTTGTGCCATTGGATGAACATTTAGGTCATTTTCGTCCTCCCTAGACTTATTCTTGTCCAATTAGGGTTTTTAACCAATCTTGTGCATCCAATAGTGTGTGTTGTGTCATTGGATGAACATTTAGGTCATTTTCGTCCTCCCTAGACTTATTTTTTGTCCAATTAGGGTTTTTAACCAATCTTGTGCATCCAATAGGTGTGTTTGTGTCATTGGATGAACATTTAGGTCATTTTCGTCCTCCCTAGGCTTATTCTTGTCCAATTAGGGTTTTTAACCAATCTTGTGCATCCAATAGGTGTGTTTGTGTCATTGGATGAACATTTAGGTCATTTTCGTCCTCCCTAGGTTTATTCTTGTCCAATTAGGGTTTTTAACCAATCTTGTGCATCCAATAGGTGTCATTTGTGTCATGGATGAAACATTTAGGTCATTTTCCTCCCTAGGTTTATTCTTGTCCAATTAGGGTTTTAAACCAATCTTGTGCATCCAATATTAGGTGTTCATTTGTGTTTGTGTGTCATTGGATGAACATTTAGGTCATTTTCGTCCTCCCTAGGTTATTCTAGTCCAATTAGGGTTTTTAACCAATCTTGTGCATCCAATAAGTGTGTTTGTGTCATTGGATGAAAATTTAGGTCATTTTCGTCCTCCCTAGGCTTATTCTTGTCCAATTAGGGTTTTTAACCAATCTTGTGCATCCAATAAGTGTGTTTGTGTCATTGGATGAACATTTAGGTCATTTTCGTCCTCCCTAGGCTTATTCTTGTCCAATTAGGGTTTTTAAACCAATCTTGTGCATCCAATAGGTGTTTTTGTGTCATTGGATGAACATTTAGGTCATTTTCGTCCTCCCTAGGCTTATTCTTGTCCAATTAGGGTTTTTAACCAATCTTGTGCATCCAATAGGTGTGTTTGTGTCATTGGATGAACATTTAGGTCATTTTCGTCCTCCCTAGACTTATTCTTGTCCAATTAGGGTTTTTAACCAATCTTGTGCATCCAATAGGTGTGTTTTGTGTGTCATTGGATGAACATTTAGGTCATTTTCGTCCTCCTAGGCTTATTCTTGTCCAATTAGGGTTTTTAAACCAATCTTGTGCATCCAATAGTTGTGTTTGTGTCATTGGATGAACATTTAGGTCATTTTCGTCCTCCTAGGTTTATTCTGGTCCAATTAGGGTTTTTAACCAATCTTGTGCATCCAATAGGTGTCATTGTGTCATTGGATGAACATTTAGGTCATTTTCGTCCTCCCTAGGTTTATTCTGTCCAATTAGGGTTTTTAACCAATCTTGTGCATCCAATAGGTTCATTTGTGTCATTGGATGAACATTTAGGTCATTTTCGTCCTTCCTAGGTTTATTCTTGTCCAATTAGGGTTTTTAACCAATCTTGTGCATCCAATAAGTGTGTTTTGTGTCATTGGATGAACATTTAGGTCATTTTCGTCCTCCCTAGGCTTATTCTTGTCCAATTAGGGTTTTTTTTTAACCAATCTTGTGCATCCAATAGGTGTGTTTGTGTCATTGGATGAACATTTAGGTCATTTTCGTCCTTCCTAGGCTTATTCTTGTCCAATTAGGGTTTTTAACCAATCTTGTGCATCCAATAGGTGTGTTTGTGTCATTGGATGAACATTTAGGTCATTTTCGTCCTCCATAGACTTATTCTTGTCCAATTAGGGTTTTTAACCAATCTTGTGCATCCAATAGGTGTGTTTGTGTCATTGGATGAACATTTAGGTCATTTTTGTCCTTCCTAGACTTATTTTTGTCCAATTAGGGTTTTTAACCAATCTTGTGCATCCAATAGGTGTGTTTGTGTCATTGGATGAACATTTAGGTCATTTTCGTCCTCCTTAGGCTATTCTTGTCCAATTAGGGTTTTAAACCAATCTTGTGCATCCAATAGTTGTGTTTGTGTCATTGGATGAACATTTAGGTCATTTTCGTCCTCCCTAGGTTTATTCTGGTCCAATTAGGGTTTTTAACCAATCTTGTGCATCCAATAAGGTGTCTTTGTGTCATTGGATGAACATTTAGGTCATTTTCGTGCTCCCTAGGTTTATTCTGTCCAATTAGGGTTTTTAACCAATCTTGTGCATCCAATATGTTGTTTTGTGTCATTGGATGAACATTTAGGTCATTTTCGTCCTTCGTAGGTTTATTCTTGTCCAATAGGGTTTTTAACCAATCTTGTGCATCCAATAGTGTGTGTTTGTGTCATTGGATGAACATTTAGGTCATTTTCGTCCTCCCTAGGCTTATTCTTGTCCAATTAGGGTTTTTAAACCAATCTTGTGCATCCAATAGGTGTGTTTGTGTCATTGGATGAACATTTAGGTCATTTTCGTCCTCCATAGACTTATTCTTGTCCAATTAGGGTTTTTAACCAATCTTGTGCATCCAATAGGTGTGTTTGTGTCATTGGATGAACATTTAGGTCATTTTTGTCCTTCCTAGACTTATTCTTGTCCAACTAGGGTTTTTAACCAATCTTGTGCATCCAATAGGTGTGTTTGTGTCATTGGATGAACATTTAGGTCATTTTCGTCCTCCTTAGCTTATTCTTGTCCAATTAGGGTTTTAACCAATATTTGTGCATCCAATAGTTGTGTTTGTGTCATTGCATGAACATTTAGGTCATTTTCGTCCTCCCTAGGTTTATTCTGGTCCAATTAGGGTTTTTAACCAATCTTTTGCATCCAATAGGTGTGTTTGTGTCATTGTATGAACATTTAGGTCATTTTCGTCCTCCCTAGGTTTATTCTTGTCGAATCCCAATTTTTTTAACCAATCTTGTGCATCCAATATGTTCATTTGTGTCATTGGATGAACATTTAGGTCATTTTCGTCCTTCGTAGGTTTATTCTAGTCCAATAAGGGTTTTTAACCAATCTTGTGCATCCAATAAGTGTGTTTGTGTCATTGGATGAATATTTAGGTCATTTTCATCCTCCCTAGGCTTATTCTTGTCCAATTAGGGTTTTTAACCAATCTTGTGCATCCAATAAGTGTGTTTGTGTCATTGGATGAACATTTAGGTCATTTTCGTCCTCCCTAGGCTTATTCTTGTCCAATTAGGGTTTTTTAAACCAATCTTGTGCATCCAATAGGTGTTTTTGTGTCATTGGATGACATTTAGGTCATTTTCGTTCTCCCTAGACTTATTCTTGTCCAATTAGGGTTTTTAACCAATCTTGTGCATCCAATAGGTGTGTTTGTGTCATTGGATGAACATTTAAGTCATTTTCGTCCTCCCTAGGCTTATTCTTGTCCAATTAGGGTTTTCAACCAATCTTGTGCATCCAATAGGTGTGTTTGTGTCATTGGATGAACATTTAGGTCATTTTCGTCTACATAGACTTATTCTTGTCCAATTAGGGTTTTTAACCAATCTTGTGCATCCAATAGGTGTGTTTGTGTCATTGGATGAACATTTAGGTCATTTTTGTCCTTCCTAGACTTATTTTTGTCCAACTAGGGTTTTCAACCAATCTTGTCCATCCAATAGGTGTGTTTGTGTTGGATGAACATTTAGGTGATTTTCGTCCTCCTTGGCTTATTCTTGTCCAATTAGGGTATTAACCAATCTTATGAATCCAATAGTTGTGTTTGTGTCATAGCATGTGTTGGTTTATATGACCTCGTAATAAGCGGAATATATCAGAATGTATCAGTTCTTTATGAAATTAAATCAATTTCATACACACAGCGGAAATTAAATTGTGGCATACAAGATTAGCAAGTTTTATTAGATTGATCTGAGATTAATCAAGATGCAAACAAGTCACATTAACAGATTAAACAATATTACTTATCACAGAATATGTTTAACATGCATCTAGTTTTAATCACATATACAGATATAGCAATATAGTAAATCAAAGGAGTTAAGGGTTAGAGAAGATTGCACCAAGAATTTATACTGGTTCAGTTGTCAACTTGACAACCTACATCCAGTCCTGCAAATCCAAACGGATTTCAGATTTTCTTCTCCAATAGAAAGAATCAATTACAGATTGTCCAGTTTCCTCCCCGAAACCTATCTATCTTAATGATCTCTTTCCTATTGATCACCCTCTGATCCTTGTAGATACTCAGCAACCTATCACAGAATCAAAGTACAACTCTTTCTTGTTGAGCACTCTCACCCAAGAAAGTAGTCACCAGTTTCTAGCTGGATTTTCTCCTTTGTTTTTGTTTCAAAGAATTGTTACAAACAGAATACAGAAAGAACAAAAAGTAGTCTTCAATCTTGGTCAAAATGGCTTCTCACAATTCTGGACATTCAAAGATTGTTTATGAGAATCCTTGTCTTTCAAGATCACTTTTCCAGCTATCTTTTTGATTGTTGATAATCCTCCTTTTTTTTTTTTTTGATCTGAAAAAGTAATCTCAATGGATTAACCAAGTGTTATTGTGTATCAAGAATATTCAATGTATATTTCAGATTGATATCATTATTATCATTCATTTTATTGAAAGACAGATTGAAGACAGTTTATATAGTTTCTGAAAAAAACACATTAATCAATCGATTTACCAATCGATTTTGTAAAGGATAAATCAGTCTAATCGATTTGCCAATCGATTATCGTGTGTCTTGTTTTTCTTGAATCTTGAAACTATATAACCCAATCGATTTACCAATCGATTCTTTAAAACAACATTTCTCAGTGATTATGTTAAGACTGATATGAATCGATTTCGTAATCGATTGCAGATGTTATGTTTAAACTGAAACATATATCAATCGATTTCGTAATCGATTTGTTAAGTCTTCATAATCGATTAACAAATACTTAAAATCGATTTGGTCACACGCTCAGAGTTCACTGGGTTTTCAAAAAGGTTTTGTCAATCGATTTGCCAATCGATTGTGTTTGAGTCAGTGACTCAGCTATTTTAATACTAATCGATGTGCCAATCGATTTGTATGTATTTGTCTGAAAACGTTCTTACCTGGGAATTGGTTCAATCGATTTCCCAATCGATTTCGACCAAATTTAACTTGATTGAAATATTACAACATAGATTGTCCAATCGATTTGTATGTCACAGGAAAATTTATTTTGCAAGTGATTTTTAAGTAATCGATTTGCCAATCGATTACCCTTAAAACTGGGTTTCCACTGTGACTGATCCAATCGATTTCCCAATCGATTTATTTCAATCAGGTTTACTTTGTGAATTGTATAATCGATTTGTCAATCGATTACCCTCAAAACTGGGGTGCTACTGACTTGGGCAATTTCAATTTCTAATTCAGTCAGTCGATTGCCCAATCGATTATACCAACACAAACAGTTGTGTTTCCTTACACCCTTGTTATGAAATCGATTTCCCAATCGATTTGCTTCAGTCAAAAGTCAACTTTTGTTGATTTCTTGTGTTTCAAGCAACCTGTTCCAAGTGTGTAGGATTTGATTGTTGTTCCTGAAATCTTGCTCAATTCAAATATTAGATTTATCATGTATTGTATGAATATTGTTGAATTATTAATTATGTCAAAATTAGGAATCAAAGGATCAAAATCCAACAATCTCCCCCTTTTTGCATAATTGACAATTCATACAATTGTAACTTGAGCATTTTAAAACAACAAGCATAAGTATATTATAAACAACATTATTAATTGTTATTAAGTAACAGAGCAAACTATATCATAAGTATCAAAGTAAGTAATAATAACAACATGCAGACAAACATCAACAATGCAACTGTCAAGTTATAATATTTCTCCCCCTTTGTCATTTAAGTCAAAAAGGTAGAAACAATTTCTCCCCCTATGTTAAAGAGCATATGCATTGGGTTTGAAACATATAACACAGTGCATCAGAAACAATGAAGTTTACATGTATAAAGGCAAAATCAATCAATGCAATTAATGAGCAACTTAGATGATTAAGCCAAAAAAAGATATAGCATTTATAAAAATTCATCATACATCACAGAATTATGACAGGTCAAAGCAAAACAGTATGAAACCTAAGGGTCCTAATCACCTAGTGTGGGCTGGTCCTCACTATCATCTAAGGGAGAGGTTGAGACCGCTGTATTAACCTCAGCAGGTGTCTCCTCGCCGTGAGTCTCAGGGTTAACTAGGGGGTTTGGGTTAGGTTCATCCGTAGCTTGTCGACCAATCTCTGCGACGTCTTCAAATGACAGTTTGATGTCGAGGTGTGTCTGAATCTCATCCATATTTTGAACAACTGAGTTCAAGGAGGCTTGCATAGTCCTTAGACGTGCTTCTACTCTGGACTGAAATTCCAACACTTTGGCATTGTGTGCCATCTGAGCTTCAATGAATTCCAAAATTCTGTTCACAAAAACAGGAGTAGCAGATTCAGTAACTGGTGGAGGCTGAGACTGAGGTTGAGGTTGGGGCTGGACAGGGTCAGCAGCTGCTTGAGGTCTTATCCATTTACCATGTAATCGCTTCAGTTGCATCTGATTCACTATCGATTCACCAAACACCAATGTTGTCTTGGCAGATTCCTCATTTCCAAATGAGACCTTAAGTGTTTGAGAATTTTAGTTATCAACTGTGGATAAGGCAGCATCAGCTTGCTTTGAGATGCTTCCAACATGTGCCTGAGCACAATCCAACACCAGCTCATCCTTAACTCTTTGGATAAGCCCCACAACAGTATGATGTCCAACTTCTGGACTACTGCGTGATTTCCCGATCGTGGAACCAGCATACGCGTCAAAGCATACATCAACATCCTCTGTTGAACCTTCATCTGACCAATGGGCAGTGAAATCGATTCAACAAACCCATCGACCATCAGGTCTTTAACTGCGGTATGCCTATCCAGTGTTTCTTCCCAACCTTCATCTGCAGTGTCGGCTGCTGTGCTGCCATCAATAGATTTGCCGTAGAAAGGCAATCCGGATAAGGTTGAGAAATCATCAAAAGTCATTGTAATTCTTTTTCCCTTAACTGAAGCAGTAAAACCTTCTTCAGTCATCTTAAAAGTAGAATAAAATTCCCTGATCAGCCTTGGATAGCTGTCAAGAGTAGAAGATAGAAAACTTTCCAACCCATGAAACCTGAGGTGGTTCTGAAAAGTAAATTCCACAACATCAAAATATTCAAAATCCATGGTTCTAGCTTCATGAATTTTCCTTTTTGCGAAGTCGGTAGACAAAGATGGTTGTACCTCCCTTTCCTTTGGTGCAGAGACCTTCTTAGGAGGTGGAGAAGAAGTAGGCTTCTTCTTCCTTTTCTGAGTAATTACTTTCATGGCATCAGCCATGAGCTTTTCAGTAGGGGGCTCTTTGCGTTTCTTCGACTTTTCCTGGATTGGGGCAGGAGCTTTTCCTTTATCCTTTGCAAGAATTTTGTGAGTTGGGATGGGTACTCTTTTTGTTAAAGTTGGAGGTGGTGATGGTGTTTCACTGGTGGAAGAGGATGATGGAGATGGAGTGCGTGCTTGAGTCTGTTTTACTCGGGCCATATCAACAAATTTGTGTAGATTCGAGGTAGGTAGAGTGTAGAAAGCAGATTCAAACAAATGCAGAGACAGAAGAATGAAGAACACAAGAGAAAAGCAGAGAAAATCTGGAAAACAAAGTGCAGAAATCGATTTAGAAATGTTCCTTTTATACTCTTGACCTAGTAAATCGATTTCCCAATCGATTAGGTTACCGTTGCTGGGAATCCTCAATCGATTGAGTAATGATGAAGTGCCAACGGCTAGTAACTTTGAGTAACGGTCATATTTCAAATCGATGTTCAAATCGAATTCCTGTTTTACTTAATCGATTCCCAAATCGATTGTCTAAAGATTGAATACTTAGCTAATCGATTTCCAAATCGATGCTCGTGAAGGTTAAAAAAAAATTTCCTGAAATTTTGAAACCTGGGCTGAAGTAATCGATTCCCAAATCGATTTTATAAACCTTTTACCGTGCTGGTAATCGATTTCCAAATCGATTTAACTGGAAAACATTACTGAAAAGTACCAGAATCAACAAAAACTTATACTTCACTAGGATCAATGATCCCTAGTTTCATCCTTATCTTCAAAAAACTTTCTTTTGGCAATGCTTTTGTGAAGATATCAGCTAATTGTTTTGTAGTGTTCACATACTCAAGTTTGATAACTCCATTCTGAAAGTGGTCTCTTATGAAGTGATGCCTTACCTCAATGTGTTTTGTCCTTGAATGCATTACAGGGTTCTTGGTTATGCTGATAGCACTTGTGTTATCACACATGATCGGCACTGTTCCCAAATCGACACCGAAGTCCATTAAATGCTGTTTCATCCACAAGATTTGAGCACATCAACTCCCAGCTGCTATGTATTCAGCTTCTGCAGTAGACAATGCAATACTTGTTTGCTTCTTACTGAACCAAGACACTAGAGAATTACCAAGCAAATGACAAGTTCCTGAAGTACTCTTTCTGTCAAGTTTACAACCAGCAAAGTCTGAGTCTGAATAACCAACCAAAGTACATGTTGAACCTTTTGGATACCACAAACCAAGACTTTTAGTACCTACCAAGTATCTAAAAATTCTCTTTACTGCACTGAGGTGAGATTCCTTCGGATTCGATTGATACCTTGCACACATACAAACACTGAACATAATATCTGGTCGGCTTGCTGTAAGGTAGAGCAGAGATCCAATCATACCACGAAATCTAGTGACATCTACAGGCTTACCCTTCTCATCTCGGTCTAAGAAATTTCCTTGACTCATGGGTGTATCAATGGACTTAAGTTTATTAAAGTTAAATTTCTTTATCAAATCAGAACAATATTTGGATTGACTAATGAAAATGCCTTGCTTGCTTTGGTTAATTTGAAATCCCAAGAAATATGACAGTTCTCCCATCATTGACATTTCAAATTTACCTTTCATTAAGTTTTCAAATTCTTTGCAAAGTTTATCATTTGTTGATCCAAATATGATGTCATCAACATAAATTTGGACCAGCAAGATGTCATTTTCAGTAGTTTTTGTAAAGAGTGTCTTATCAACATTTCCTCTTGAAAAATTTTGTTGAATGAGGAAAGTGCTGAGTTTCTCATACCAAGCTCTTGGAGCTTGTTTCAACCCATAGAGGGCCTTTGAGAGTTTATACACATGGTTAGGAAAATCTGGATTTTCAAAACCTGGTGTTTGACTCACAAAAACTTCCTCTTGGAGGTCTCCATTGAGAAAGGCACTCTTCACATCCATTTGATATAGATTGAAGTCCATGATACATGCATAAGCCAATAAAATTCTTATGGCTTCTAGTCTAGCTACTGGGGCATAGGTCTGATCAAAGTCTATTCCCTCCTCTTGACTATAACCCTTAGCAACTAATCTGGCTTTATTCCTAGTTATCACACCATTCTCATCTAACTTATTTCTGAACACCCACCTAGTTCCTATAACATGCTTACCCTCTGGCCTAGGTACCAAGTTCCACACCTTGTTTCTCTCAAACTGGTTTAACTCCTCTTGCATAGCAAGTATCCACTCACTATCTAAAAGGGCTTCCTTAATGTTCTTAGGTTCAATCTGAGATACAAAGGCTGTAAAGTTACAAAACTGACTAAGGCTTCTCCTAGTTGCAACACCTTTAGATATATCGCCTATAATGTTGTCTAAAGGGTGGTTTCGGTTGAACTTCCATTCCTTAGGCAACTCACAGGTTTCTATAGGTTCTACAGGGTCTGATCTAGTTGGAGGGTCAGCTATAGGTTGTTCTAGTGGTTCAGATTCTACAACATCATCCAAAATTTCAATAACCTTAGAAGGAGTTTTGTTCAAGTTTTCAGTAAAAGATTCATCAAATTTTACATGAACTGACTCTTCTATGGTTTTTGTTCTTTTGTTGTAGATTCTATAGGCCTTACTAGTTTGGGAGTATCCTAGAAAGATACCTTCATCCGCCTTAGGGTCAAACTTTCCTAGGTGTTCTTTGCCATTGTTCAAAACAAAGCATTTACAACCAAAGATTCTAAAGTAGGACAGGTTTGGTTTTCTACCCTTGTAAAGCTCATAGGGTGTTTTCCTAAGCAGGGGCCTAATGAGAACTCTATTCACAACATGGGTGGCTGTACTAATTGCATCTGCCCAAAAATACTTAGGTAGGTTGGAGTCCTTAAGCATGGTCCTAGCTAACTCTTCTAGGGATCTATTTTTCCTCTCCACTACCCCATTCTGCTGAGGTGTCCTAGGGGCTGCATAGATGTGGTTGATTCCATTTGATTCACAATAATTTTGAAAAAGATCATTTTGGAATTCACCTCCATGATCACTTTTTATTGAAACAATTTTCAAATCATTCTCATTTTGTACTAAAGCAGCAAACTTTTTGAAAACAGAGAATGTATCACTTTTATGAGCTAAAAAGTAAGTCCATGTGAATCTAGAATAATCATCAACCAGCACATATCCATACAGGTTTCCACCTAAACTCTTAACTTGGGCAGGTCCAAAAAGGTCCATGTGAACTAGTTGTAAAACTCTATTTGTTCTAACCAAGTCTATAGAGGGAAATGGAGTCTTAACCAGTTTACTTTTCTCACATGCATCACACAGCCTATCTTTAGAGAACTTCCTATTTGGTAGACCTAAGACTAACTGTTTGCTGACAAGTTTATTCAAATGATTTATGTGTATATGCGCAATTCTTTTATGCCAAAGCCATGTTTCATCTGAGTTGGATAACAAGCAGCATACAGCACTAGGTACAGAATTGAAATTCAACATGTAAATGTTGTTGATTCTGTCCCCAATTAGCTTTATGTGTTTGTCATCTTTATGCTCAATAATGCAAGATTGTGATGAAAAACTTACTTGAAAACCTTTGTCACATAGTTGGCTTATACTCAGTAAGTTGTGCTTTAGTCCTTCAACATATAGCACATTTTTGATTACTGCAGTTGATTCATCGCCTACATCACCAATTCCAATGATTTTTCCTCTGTTGTTATCACCATATTTGACAAAGCCTCCTTCCTTAAATGTCAAGTTCAGGAATTTGGATTTGTCACCAGTCATGTGCTTTGAACATCCGCTATCTAGATACCATGAGTGTTTCGTGGATGTCAAGCACACCTCATTTTCTGATTCTGAATCTGTATCTGCCATGAGACACAAGTTGACTTCTTCTTCATCAGAAGATGCAGAGGATTCATCGTTATCGTTCCATGCAATATAAGCTTTTCTGGTTTTGGTGACTGGTTCCTTGCCTTTTGATTTTGTAGCTCTATTCTTGTTTTGCAATTTGTAGCATTCTGACTTTATGTGACCAGTTTTACCACATTCATAGCATGTAATGGTCTTGTTTTCAGTAGTCTTGGAGCTAGATGGTTTTCTGAATTTGTTGTCTTTCTTCTTCAGAAACTTTTTGAATTTCTTGACAAGCAACCCGATTTCCGGCTCTTCAGATTCACTACTGGATTGATCTGAGCAGCTATCTGATTCAGTTTTCGATTGCTGGGCTTGAACCTTCAGGGATAGTCCTTTCTTTTTGCGGCTTTCCATCTCTGATTCGTCCAGTCGATGTAATTTCCATCTCATGTTCTCTTAGTTTACCAAACAAAGTTGCAGTAGTCATCTTTGCTAGATCTTTAGATTCTGCTATGGCTGTTATCTTTGGCTGCCACTCTCTGGTTAGACATCTCATTATTTTTCCAATCTGCTGTTCATTATCCACTTGTTTTCCCAATGCATGAAGATTATTCACAATGTGTGTGAATCTGGTTTGCAGATCACTGATGGATTCGTCCCTTTTCATGCTGAATTACTCATATTCGTGCATCAGTGTGTTTACGCGAGCTCTCTTCACGTTTGTGGTTCCTTCATGTGTTTCTTGAAGAATGTCCCACATTTCTTTTGCTGTCTTGCAGTTTGACACTCTAAAAAATTCTTCTGCACAAAGAGCAGATGTTATAATGTTCTTAGCCTTTGCATTATAACCTACCTTTTTCTTGTCATCATCTGACCAGTCTGCTCTAGGCTTGAGAATCATTGAGTCATTGGTTCCTGCAATCTTGGGAATATATGGACCATTTTCAACAGTGTCAAGGATGTCTATGCCACTGGCTTCCAAGAAGATTAGCATTCTGTGCTTCCAGTACATATAAGCTGTTCCATTGAAAGCTGGAGGTCTTGCTAATGATGCGCCTTCTCCCAGAAATCGTTTGAGGCCATAGTGCTTTTATGAGTATTACCTCTCGAAAAGTTAGGCTCTGAGGCCAATTGTTGGTTTATATGACCTCGTAATAAGCGGAATATATCAGAATGTATCAGTTCTTTATGAAATTAAATCAATTTCATACACACAGCGGAAATTAAATTGTGGCATACAAGATTAGCAAGTTTTATTAGATTGATCTGAGATTAATCAAGATGCAAACAAGTCACATTAACAGATTAAACAATATTACTTATCACAGAATATGTTTAACATGCATCTAGTTTTAATCACATATACATATATAGCAATATAGTAAATCAAAGGAGTTAAGGGTTAGAGAAGATTGCACCAAGAATTTATACTGGTTCAGTTGTCAACTTGACAACCTACATCCAGTCCTGCAAATCCAAACGGATTTCAGATTTTCTTCTCCAATAGAAAGAATCAATTACAGATTGTCCAGTTTCCTCCCCGAAACCTATCTATCTTAATGATCTCTTTCCTATTGATCACCCTCTGATCCTTGTAGATACTCAGCAACCTATCACAGAATCAAAGTACAACTCTTTCTTGTTGAGCACTCTCACCCAAGAAAGTAGTCACCAGTTTCTAGCTGGATTTTCTCCTTTGTTTTTGTTTCAAAGAATTGTTACAAACAGAATACAGAAAGAACAAAAAGTAGTCTTCAATCTTGGTCAAAATGGCTTCTCACAATTCTGGACATTCAAAGATTGTTTATGAGAATCCTTGTCTTTCAAGATCACTTTTCCAGCTATCTTTTTGATTGTTGATAATCCTCCTTTTTTTTTTTATCTGAAAAAGTAATCTCAATGGATTAACCAAGTGTTATTGTGTATCAAGAATATTCAATGTATATTTCAGATTGATATCATTATTATCATTCATTTTATTGAAAGACAGATTGAAGACAGTTTATATAGTTTCTGAAAAACACATTAATCAATCGATTTACCAATCGATTTTGTAAAGGATAAATCAGTCTAATCGATTTGCCAATCGATTATCGTGTGTCTTGTTTTTCTTGAATCTTGAAACTATATAACCCAATCGATTTACCAATCGATTCTTTAAACAACATTTCTCAGTGATTATGTTAAGACTGATATGAATCGATTTCGTAATCGATTGCAGATGTTATGTTTAAACTGAAACATATATCAATCGATTTCGTAATCGATTTGTTAAGTCTTCATAATCGATTAACAAATACTTAAAATCGATTTGGTCACACGCTCAGAGTTCACTGGGTTTTCAAAAAGGTTTTGTCAATCGATTTGCCAATCGATTGTGTTTGAGTCAGTGACTCAGCTATTTTAATACTAATCGATGTGCCAATCGATTTGTATGTATTTGTCTGAAAACGTTCTTACCTGGGAATTGGTTCAATCGATTTCGACCAAATTTAACTTGATTGAAATATTACAACATAGATTGTCCAATCGATTTGTATGTCACAAGAAAAGTTATTTTGCAAGTGATTTTTAAGTAATCGATTTGCCAATCGATTACGCTTAAAACTGGGTTTCCACTGTGACTGATCCAATCGATTTCCCAATCGATTTATTTCAATCAGGTTTACTTTGTGAATTGTATAATCGATTTGTCAATCGATTACCCTCAAAACTGGGGTGCTACTGACTTGGGCAATTTCAATTTCTAATTCAGTCAGTCGATTGCCCAATCGATTATACCAACACAAACAGTTGTGTTTCCTTACACCCTTGTTATGAAATCGATTTCCCAATCGATTTACTTCAGTCAAAAGTCAACTTTTGTTGATTTCTTGTGTTTCAAGCAACCTGTTCCAAGTGTGTAGGATTTGATTGTTGTTCCTGAAATCTTGCTCAATTCAAATATTAGATTTATCATGTATTGTATGAATATTGAATTATTAATTATGTCAAAATTAGGAATCAAAGGATCAAAATCCAACAGCATGAACATTTAGGTCATTTTCGTCCTCCCTAGGTTTATTCTGGTCCAATTAGGGTTTTTAACCAATCTTTTGCATCCAAAAGGTGTCTTTGTGTCACTGTATGAATATTTAGGTCATATACGTGCTCCCTAGGTTTGTTGATGTCGAATCCCAATTTTTAACCAATCTTGTGCATCCAATATGTTCATTTGTGTCATTGGATGAACATTTAGGTCATTTTCGTCCTTCGTAGGTTTATTCTAGTCCAATAAGGGTTTTTAACCAATCTTGTGCATCTAATAAGTGTGTTTGTGTCATTGGATGAACATTTAGGTTATTTACTTCTTCCCTAGGCTTATTCTTGTCCAATTAGGGTTTTCAACCAATCTTGTGCATCCAATAGGTGTTTTTGTGTTATTGGATGGACATGTAGGTCATTTTCGTTCTCCATAGACTTATTCTTGTCCAATTAGGGTTTTTAACCAATCTTGTGCATCCAATAGGTGTGTTTGTGTCATTGGATGAACATTTAGGTCATTTTTGTCCTTCCTAGACTTATTTTTGTCCAATTGGGGTTTTCAACCAATGTTGTCCATCCAATAGGTGTGTTTGTGGGATTGGATGAACATTTAGGTGATTTTCGTCCTCCTTGGCTTATTCTTGTCCAATTAGGGTATTAACCAATATTATGCATCCAATAGTTGTGTTTGTGTCATTGCATGAACATTTAGGTCATTTTCGTCCTCCCTAGGTTTATTCTGGTCCAATTAGGGTTTTTAACCAATCTTTTGCATCCAAAAGGTGTCTTTGTGTCACTGTATGAATATTTAGGTCATTTACGTGCTCCCTAGGTTTTGTTGATGTCGAAACCCAATTTTTAACCAATCTTGTGCATCCAATATGTTCATTTGTGTCATTGGATGAACATTTAGGTCATTTTCGTCCTTCGTAGGTTTATTCTAGTCCAATAAGGGTTTTTAACCAATCTTGTGCATCTAATAAGTGTGTTTGTGTCATTGGATGAACATTTAGGTTATTTACTTCTTCCCTAGGCTTATTCTTGTCCAATAAGGGTTTTTAACCAATCTTGTGCATCCAATAGGTGTGTTTGTGTCATTGGATGAACATTTAGGTCATTTTCGTCTTTCCTAGGCTTATTCTTGTCACATTAAGGTTTTCAAACAATCTTTTGCATCCAATAGGTGTGTTTGTGTTATTGGACGAATATTTAGGTCATTTTCATCCTCCCTAGGCTTATTCTTGTCCAGTTAGGGTATTTAACCAATCTTGTGCATCCAATAGGTGTGTTTGTGTCATTGGATGAACATTTAAGTCATTTTCGTCCTTCCTAGGCTTATTCTTGTCCAATTAAGGTTTTCAACCAATCTTGTGCATCCAATAGGTGTTTTTGTGTCATTGGATGAACATTTAGGTCATTTTCGTCCTCCATAGACTTATTTCTTGTCCAATTAGTGTTTTTAACCAATCCTATGCATCCAATAGGTGTGTTTGTGTCATTGGATGAACATTTAGGTCATTTTTGTCCTTCCTAGACTTATTTTTGTCCAACTAGGGTTTTTAACCAATCTTGTCCATCCAATAGGTGTGTTTTTGGGATTAGATGAACATTTAGGTGATTTTCATCCTCCTTGGCTTATTCTTGTCCAATTAGGGTATTAACCAATCTTATGCATCCAATAGTTGTGTTTGTGTCATTGCATGAACATTTAGGTCATTTTCGTCCTCCCTAGGTTTATTCTGGTCTAATTAGGGTTTTAACTAATCTTTTGCATCCAAAAGGTTTCTTTGTGTCACTGTATGAATATTTAGGTCATTTACGTGCTTCCTAGGTTATGTCGAATCCCAATTTTTTTAACCAATCTTGTGCATCCAATATGTTCATTTGTGTCATTGAATGAACATTTAGGTCATTTTCGTCCTTCGTAGGTTTATTCTAGTCCAATAAGGATTTTTAACCAATCTTGTGCATCTAATAATAGTGTGTTTGTGTCATTGGATGAACATTTAGGTTATTTACTTCTTCCCTAAGCTTATTCTAGTCCAATTAGGGTTTTTAACCAATCCTGTGCATCCAATAGGTGTTTTTGTGTCATTGGATGGACATTTAGGTCATTTTCGTTCTCCATAGACTTATTCTTGTCCAATTAGGGTTTTTAACCAATCTTGTGCATCCAATAGGTGTGTTTGTGTCATTGGATGAACATTTAGGTCATTTTTGTCCTTCCTAGACTTATTTTTGTCCAACTAGGGTTTTCAACCAATGTTGTCCATCCAATAGGTGTGTTTGTGGGATTTGGATGAACATTTAGGTGATTTTCGTCCTACTTGGCTTATTCTTGTCCAATTAGGGTATTAACCAATATTATGCATCCAATAGTTGTGTTTGTGTCATTGCATGAACAATTAGGTCATTTTCGTCCTTCGTAGGTTTATTCTAGTCCAATTAGGGTTTTTAACCAATCTTTTGCATCCAAAAGGTGTTTTTTTGTCACTGTATGAATATTTAGGTCATTTTCGTGCTCCCTAGGTTTGTTGTTGTCGAATCCCAATTTTTAACCAATCTTGTGCATCCAATATTTTCATTTGTTTCATTGGATGAACATTTAGGTCATTTTCGTCCTCCGTAGGTTTATTCTAGTCCAATAAGGGTTTTTAACCAATCTTGTGCATCTAATAAGTGTGTTTGTGTCATTGGATGAACATTTAGGTTATTTTCTTCTTCCATAGGCTTATTCTTGTCCAATTAGGGTTTTCAACCAATCTTGTGCATCCAATAGGTGTTTTTGTGTCATTGGATGGACATTTAGGTCATTTTCGTTCTCCATAGACTTATTCTTGTCCAATTAGGGTTTTTAACCAATCTTGTGCATCCAATAGGTGTGTTTGTGTCATTGGATGAACATTTAGGTCATTTTCGTCATTTTGTCCTTCCTAGACTTATTTTTGTCCAACTAGGGTTTTCAACCAATGTTGTCCATCCAATAGGTGTGTTTGTGGGATTGGATGAACATTTAGGTGATTTTTCGTCCTACTTGGCTTATTCTTGTCCAATTAGGGTATTAACCAATATTATGCATCCAATAGTTGTGTTTGTGTCATTGCATGAACAATTAGGTCATTTTCGTCCTTCGTAGGTTTATTCTAGTCCAATAAGGGTTTTTAACCAATCTTTTGCATCCAAAAGGTGTCTTTGTGTCACTGTATGAATATTTAGGTCATTTACGTGCTCCCTAGGTTTGTTGATGTCGAATCCCAATTTTTAACCAATCTTGTGCATCCAATATGTTCATTTGTGTCATTGGATGAACATTTAGGTCATTTTCATCCTTCGTAGGTTTATTCTAGTCCAATAAGGGTTTTTAACCAATCTTGTGCATCTAATAAGTGTGTTTGTGTCATTGGATGAACATTTAGGTTATTTACTTCTTCCATAGGCTTATTCTTGTCCAATTAGGGTTTTCAACCAATCCTGTGCATCCAATAAGTGTTTTTGTGTCATTGGATGGACATTTAGGTCATTTTCGTTCTCCATAGACTTATTCTTGTCCAATTAGGGTTTTTAACCAATCTTGTGCATCCAATAGGTGTGTTTGTGTCATTGGATGAACATTTAGGTCATTTTTGTCCTTCCTAGACTTATTTTTGTCCAACTAGGGTTTTCAACCAATGTTGTCCATCCAATAGGTGTGTTTGTGGGATTGGATGAACATTTAGGTGATTTTCGTCCTCCTTGGCTTATTCTTGTCCAATTAGGGTATTAACCAATATTATGCATCCAATAGTTGTGTTTGTGTCATTGCATGAACAATTAGGTCATTTTCGTCCTCCCTAGGTTTATTCTAGTCCAATTAGGGTTTTTAACCAATCTTTTGCATCCAAAAGGTGTCTTTGTGTCACTGTATGAATATTTAGGTCATTTACGTGCTCCCTAGGTTTGTTGATGTCGAATCCCAATTTTTAACCAATCTTGTGCATCCAATATGTTCATTTGTGTCATTGGATGAACATTTAGGTCATTTTCGTCCTTCGTAGGTTTATTCTAGTCCAATAAGGGTTTTTAACCAATCTTGTGCATCTAATAGGTGTGTTTGTGTCATTGGATGAACATTTAGGTCATTTTCATCTTTCCTAGGCTTATTCTTGTCACATTAAGGTTTTCAAACAATCTTTTGCATTCAATAGGTGTGTTTGTGTTATTGGACGAACACTACGCGAAAAAACGCATATTACAGCGCTTTTTTTAAGCCATTTACAGCGCTTTTTCAAAAAAATAAGCGCTGTGGAAACGAGCGCTGTAAATGATACAACAGCGCTTTTAAAAAGCGCTATAAAACATGTAAATACAACGCGCGCTTGTTATGCACATTTTACAGCGCTTCTTCACAAAAAGCGCTGTAATATGCCCACCCATATATGAAATTATGGTTGGGCATATTACAGCGCTTTCTCAAAAAAGCGCTCTAAAATGCCCAACCATAATTTCATATATGGGTGTGCATATTACAACGCTTTCTCAAAAAAGCGCTGTAAAAGGTGCACCATTTAAGCGCTTTAGAACAACATTTTACAGCGCTTTTTAAAAAAAGCGCTGTAAAATGTGTGTTTTTTTTTTTAAACGCTGTAAATTAATTATTTGAAATGAAAAGCGCTTTTTAGCTTTTTATGGCATTTTTTTTAAAAAGCGTTGTCTTTTATCTTTGTATCCAAAATTATTTTGATCCAAAATCACTTCACAATCAGTAGAACAGAACATATTATAGACAATCAGTAGAACAGAACATATTATAGACAATCAGTTCACACAATCAGTAGAACAGAAATCAGAACACTGTAACTTTATTAACATATATGTAACTCTGTAATTTAGAACCTAAGTAACTACATTCAGATACATATATACAACCTAATTTACAACCTAATTACCTACATTCAGATACGTATATATATATAACCTAATTTACAACCTAAACTACATTCAGATCCATTATATAATAACTAACAGATCCATTATATGCATATAATAACTATGATCATTTACAGCAATAATAACTATAATACATTATATGCATACATTATATGCATATATTGTGTCCTATGATCATTTATATATAATAACTAACAGAATATACATTATATGCACTAGCTACCATATAATATTCAGATCCCTTGCCCAGCAGCAAGCTATTTCCCAGAAAATCAAATAATTTTCATGTCAAGCACGTACTGACACCATTCTTCCTTTAATTCCATCAGATCTTCCTCAGAATATGATGGACTGGAATTGGCAAAGTACTGCAATTTAAAAATTGAACATATTATATTAAGTTAGTATCAAATATATAGATAATTTATATATGAAAATCATATAATGCAAATATCGTACCGTTTCTGGATAATAGTTTTATTCTTCTCAACAATCTCCTTCATGAATCTCAATAAGTAGTACCCACAGTCGATGTTATTTGTTTGACGAGGGCACTTTATTGAGATCCATGTAATGTTATTAGACTTCTGCTTCGACACTTTAGCACCTCTTTGAGCTCGATAAACTTTTAAGGCACTATCAAATGAATAAATGTGATTATTAGAGCATGAATATTTATATATATATATATATATATATATATATATAATATATATGTAAGAAATAAATGAATATTACTTACGTGTCGAGCATAGTCTTTATTTCGGGGTGATTGCTGTAATTGTCGTGCACGGGATCCAAATAGTATATAACTTCAGAGACCGCATTGATTGCAAATAGCACCCAATGTGCCCTACAACAAAAAAAATTGGTTAAGCAATTTTGTTTATAGACAACTAATAAATTAAATTCTCATCAATTAAAAAAAGATAAATTATGTACCTGAATTATATGGTGCCAAGAACAATTTATCACTTTCTTTATTTCCTAAAAACATATCTACAATGTAGTTTTTTACATTCTATGGATCGAGTTTCCACATCGACATCTTATGTGGAGACAAGAATGAGTATTTATTTGACAGTTTCCTCGTGCACACGACCTTCTCGTACAAAAACCTTCAATGAAAATTTTAAACTAGATTAATTACCAATACATTTAATTAATTACAAATAAATGCAATTAAAAGTATTTTTTTACCTTATGTACAAGCTGATTACAGTAGCACTCAGCTCCTTATGTTCGAGAAGTTCGTACATGTGCTCCTTTTCGAGGTATTCAATATACTCATCTCCAAAGATGTCTTTATTCATTTGTACGATGGGCGAATCGTTGCTGCTGCCCATGTTCCTTTTTATTTGGATGTCAAGACACGCCCTGTATTTACCAAGGCGTGGCTGACTTTTATTAGGAGCAGCAGCAGCAGCGACCGATTTTCCCCGATCCAGATTTTTTGTTGCTGCAAGTTTGGCAGCTTTATTACCTCCAGCCTTTGTAGTTTGCAGCCCTATTAACCTCCAATTTTTGAGGTTTGCTGCCTTTTTTTGGCTGTAGGGTGGTTTATTTATTTGACCTACAAAAATGAGGTAAAATGTTAGTTTATTGAATCTGAAAAAAATGAAAAACCTTAGGCAATAAATGTGACAAACCTTTTCGGGAGATGTAACTGATTTGTCCTTGGGAATCTTTTTTTGGAGGCAACAAGGTGTGTGGGCCATGCCACGTAACTGCCAATAGCGTCGCTTAAGAACTTCATATCTCCATCGTTGTCCGGTATGGGCAACGGTGCAGTTGGTTCGAAAGCAACCGTAGGCGATACTTTGACATGGCCCGCGTGGATCGGAATATTGTGCAATACTTCTCCCGAAGTATTGTACAATATTCCTTTTCCCACCTTCCGTTGAGTCGGCGAGGACAAGTATAAGACACATGTAGTGACACCCTACATCAATAGTTAAAACATAAGTACAGTTAATATATAAGTTTGTTTAATACAGAAGTAATTACATAAGCAAGTAAGTAGTAAGTAATTAATTACTCGGGAATACTCTTCAAACCGACGTTGCAACTCCCGGTTTCACTCTCCATTTGTATTTCAGGTTGGAGCTGAACCGGAAGTTGCTTGTCTTTATTCGTATTCACCAAGAGTGCCACTTGCTCCGATAAGATTCCGAGCTTCTCTAATACTTCCTCGTTGGAAGGTTTTGGCGCTTCTCTTGAGGAAAAAAGCTTTTGGGAGTTACGCCAAATCCTTTCCCCCTCACTCGACCGGAATACTCAGGGACATTAAACAGTTTCCCAAGAATGTCCCTGCACGTATCCTTGTTGCCCTCTTGAGTTTCAGAACTTTGTTCAAAAATTTTCCTAAAATACATGTAACATTAAAAAGATAAGTTCAATAGCATTTTTAAAATACAATATTAAAAAATATTAAAGTGATAATATACTTACACAAAGTTCTACAACTTTCTTGACATTTTCATTATCAACCACTCCTTCTTTATTAACACGCGCTTCCTTCCACAATATATGACGACCCAAGGGTTGATCGGCTTGGTGTCTTTTCTTGTTCAAGGCGTGCATATCCCATACGTGATTTCTTGTATGGGTGTTTTGGGTTGCTTACAATTTGTTGTTCAAGGCGTGCATATCCCATACGTGATTTCTTGTATGGGTGTTTTGGGTTGCTTGCCCGTTCGCGATTTGCCTTACTAATATTCTATATAAAAAAAATAGCAATTGTGTAAAAAGTTAAAATACGCTACGAATATGAATAATAAAACACAAATGCTAATAAATTAATCACTTACGACAAACGCCGGGTCAGAACGTTTGGAAACAAATGCACTCCATTCATCCTTTGATATATAATGTTGATATATCTTTGGAGGTTTAGCATTTGTGTTTCCTTCTCTATCTTTTAGATAGAAATTTGAGAGATGGGATCTAAATCCACGATGGATTTTCCAGCAACTCTCGAAACATATGGACTTTCGTTCCTCGTCAAGAACAAAAGTTGTCTACAATGAAAACAATTATAAGTAATGTATTTTACAGAAAAAAAATTATAAATGACAAAAGAGTAGATCAAAATATTTACTTGAATGTCATTCCATATGATATATTTGGCATCATTCAACGCCTTATCTCTCTAATTGTCAATTGTGATAGGGACATTTTGACGAACAACAGCCCCAATATAGCTTACAAACATGGAGCTGTTGGGGTCAACTGGCTGACCACTCTCGTTCCAGCCAACCTAATAAACTCATATAGTAAGTACATGCCCTAAACCCTAAAAAAAGATAAAAAAAAACACACAACAACAAAGTATAGTATACCTCAAATTTAATGCACTACTCCTAGCTTTAATCACCTTTTGCATGATAGTTGCACCACGTTTGACTTCTTTTCATAAGTCTTAGAGGTGCCAACTTCTTCATTTTGAACTTCTATATCTTTGTTTGTATCCATTTAACTACAACAACAGTTCAACATGCAGTTTAGTATAACATCAACAAGCTCAACATGGATCATGCATTATTATAAACAACCTCAACATGTATAAGTATATCTTAAAAAAGCTCAACATGCATTTTAATGATTACAAAAAATTTATAACATCAATACTGAATAATGGTTCGAAGAAAGATGAAATGTAAAGAAAAGAGGGAACGCAGAAAGTTCACAGAAATATGGTTCAAAGAAATAAGATATTGAAGAAATACGTAATGAGGGTTACGTATTTCAATGAAAATATATTGTGTGAAATGGGAGAGATGATCTTGGATGGAAATAAGGTTCGAAATGAAGGAGATGATCGTGGAAATAAGGTTGTAATGGACAGGATGATAGGGTTTGCAAAAGAAGAGAAGAAATGAAGGTTGAGATGATAGTGAAGTTTACGTAATGAAGAGGAAACTGTAGAGGTAACTGTTATATATACGTAAACCTTTTACAGCGCTTTTATAAGCCTTTTACAGCGCTTATTTTGTAAAGCGCTCTAAAAGGCTTCTTTAGTTAAATTTTTAAAAGGCTCTTTTACAGCGCTTTTCCCAAAAAGCGCTGTAAAAGACCTCCGTGTGTTATTATGTTTATATGAATGTCTTTTACAGCGCTTTCACACATAAGCGCTCTAAAAGGCTTATTTAGTTAAATTTTTAAAGGCTCGTTTACAACGCTTTTCCCAAATAAGCGCTGTAAAAGACCACCGTGTGTTATTATGTTATTTGAATGCCTTTTACAGCGCTTTTACACATAAGCGCTCTAAAATGTCTCTTTATGTTAATTTTAAGAGGCTCTTTTACAGCGCTTTTCCCAAATAAGCGCTGTAAAGACCTCCGTGTGTTATTATGTTATATGAATGTTTTTTAAAGCCTTTTACAGCGCTTTTACACATAAGCGCTCTAAAATGTCTCTTTATGTTAATTTTAAAAGGCTCTTTTACAGCGCTTTTTCCAAATAAGCGCTGTAAAAGGCCTTATTGTTTTTGTGTTTTGTTATGTTATGTTATTTTTTAAAACAAGCTCAACATGCATGCAAAACCCACATAGTAGTAACTGGTCACCACCAAAATCCCTTCCTCTTCACCAAACTCTTCTCCTTTTATGCATCTTCTTCACAACATCAAAGCTTACTCTTTCACAATTCAATCTCCACCTCAACACCCTTTTTATCTCTTTACATTCTCTTTCTTCTTAAATCGAAACTTAATTGGTATTCAGGATCATTGCCATGTTGCGAAAAATGGGTTTGTGTCTGGTGTTTTTGGGGATTCCCATGATGCGTACAAGGTGTTTGAAGAATGGGTTTGTGTCTGATGTTTTTTGGATTCCCATGATGCGTACAAGGTGTTTGAAGAAATGGGTTTGTGTCTGATGTTTTTTGAATCCATGATGCGTACAAGGTGTTTGAAGAAATTAGGTGTCTGATGAATATTATTTTTAAGCCATTTTACAGCGCTTTGGCAAACAAGCGCTGTAAAATGTCTTTTTTACTCACTTTCAAAAGAGTCGTTTACAGCGCTTTGTGTGAAAAGCGCTGTAAAAGGTATAAAACACTCATTATTTTATTTTTTAAAAGGATCTTTTACAGCGCTTTTTAAGATAAGCGCTGTAAAATGTCTCTTTATTTTATTTTTGTGTTTGGTTTATTTGGGTTGGGATGACATTAAAAACTTTTTATCATTGTTTATTGGATTAAAAATATTGTTATCATTGTCTTTATCACAATACTTTAGGAGATGATGAAATTATTAGAAATGAGTATTCTGAAGAATCTATATATATATGCACTGAGCAAAAGAGAATCTCTCTATTCAGTTCAGTTCATGTTCATGTAAATTACTAATTTATATTCAGTTCAGTTCATGTAAATCAAGCTAAGTATAAAACACTCATTGTTACATGAACTTGGTATAAAACACTCAAATCAAGCTAAATATAAGCAGAAAATGAGAATAAATTAATCAGTTCAAAATAAATTAATCAGAACTTAGTATAAAACACTCAATTCAGATTACATGCATATTTACAATAACACAGTTCAGATTACATGCATAGCTTATATATAAACAATTAAACATATATACATTAAGATGCCCTTCTTCTTTTCCTGGTGACATTCACATTTGTTTGTCCATTTACAATACGAAACGATGGATTAATCCAAATTCCCTCATCATGATCATCTCTAAGATATAAACCATCATCAGTTGAATCAATTTCATGTGGTTGTTGTGATGTTGCAAATAAAAGATCATTACCAACATCTTCATCATTATTGTTATCATCACTTATTTTATGGTCGATAGGACAACAGACCATTTATCATTAGAAGGATCAGTGACATAAAACACTTGTTGAGCTTGCGACGCTAAATAAAAGGCTCGTCTTTGTATCCCACCTATTAAAATCGACAAGCAAGAATCCTGACTCATCAATCGAACGCCATTATTATTATCGACCCACTTGCAACCAATATATGGGAACACGAAACATTGTGTAGTCTAACTCCCATATGCGCTCGATAACCCAAAATATGATAGATTTGCATATATTGGGTTTTTGTCTTTTGCACTTGAGACATGCATCGCTTCAGCTACGAGAGTGACTCCACTATTTTGCATAGTGGTCTGATCATCTTGTTCTTTGGTATAAAATGTGTAGCCGTTAATAACATAACCAGTGTAAGAAAAGACATGTAAGCTCGGACCATTTGCTAGCCACCTCAATCTATTTGAAATTGATCCGGGGTCTATATCAAATTTTGACATTATGTGATTTTTTAACCATGTTACAAAACTTCGATTGTGCTCTCGAGTTATCCAATTTTGATTCCTATTCATGTTCAAACGAGATAACTGATCAATGTGTATTGTAACATACGGTTGAACCTCATCATCATTGTGCAGAACATACAATTGTGCCTGCTCCCATTCTGTCCTTGATATAGTCAGTAGTCTCCTTCCAGTTATCCCTTCTCCTGATAGTCTTCCCGAATGACGAGACATGGGAAGCCCTATGGATTCAACATTGGACAGATATTCAGTACAAATTCAGCAGCCTCTTCAACAATGTGTATCGTTCAGCAATACAACCTTCTGGTCGACTTCTACTTTTTACGTACCCTTTTAATATTTTCATATATCGTTCTATCGGATACATCCATCTCATATAAGCTGGCCCACAAAGTTGTGTCTCCTTAACCAGATGAACAGTAAGGTGAACCATTATATCAAAAAACGATGGTGGGAAATACATTTCAAGCTCACACAAAGTAACAACAATTTCCTCTGCAATGTCGGTAATTTCTGAGGGTCGATCACTTTACTACAAATTTCCTGAAGAAGAAACATAATCTAGTTAAGGCTAGTCGAACTTTTTCAGGTAAAATGGAACGTATACCTATTGGTAGCAAATGCTCCATTATAATATGACAATCATGGGTCTTCAAACCTTTTAACTTGAGGTCTTTCATACAAACCAAATTTTTAATGTTCGAAGAGTATCCTTCTGGAACTTTAACTTCGTGTAGAAATTTACATAAAACAATTTTTTCCTTTCTAGATAGAGTATGAGCGGCTGGAGGTAGATATGTGCGATTTCCTTTCTTTACTGGAGCCAGTTCATTTCTTATTCCCATATCGACCAAGTCCAATCTTGCATTGACGCCATCTTTAGACTTTCCTGGAACATTGAGTAACGTACCAATAACACTTTCAAATACATTTTTTTCAATATGCATCACATCGAGGAAATGTCTTACATACAATGACTTCCAATATGGCAATTCAAAGAAAATTGACTTTTTCTTCACCCAGTTTTCACCAGCTCTCCCGCAAAAGGTTTGCCAAATTTATTGGTCAAACTTGTACTTTTTCAAGTATTTGATATCCAGTCGGTGCTAAAGGAGCTTTACCTTCCTCTGATTTTCCATTGAATGCATTTCTCCACCCACGATACTGATGACTATAAGGTAAAAATCTACGATGTCCAAGAAACACATTCTTCTTACAATGTTTCAACCGCATCCAATTTGTACTCTCTTCACATATAGGACATGCACACTGACCTTTAATGCTATATCCTGATAAATTACCATATGCTGGAAAATCATTAATTGTGCCGAACAACATAGCCTCAAATTGAAACACTCTTTCCTATACCCATCATAAACTTCCACACCTGTCTCCCACAGAATTTTTAAATCTTCAATTAAAGAGTCAAGTATACGTCGATATCATTCCCGGTTGTTTGGGTCCAGAAATTAACAGAGACAACATCATAAACTTACGCTTCATACATAACATGGAGGTAGGTTATATATTACCAAAATCACAGGCCACGTGCTATGTGAGATGCTTTGAAGACATGTGGATTCATTCCATCAGTAGAAAGTGCAAGTCTTAGATTTCTTGACTCTATCCCGAATTCAGGATACTCGTGATCAATTTTTGCCATTGTGGGGAATCTGCAGGGTGTCGAAACATTCCATCTCTAATTCTTTCATCTGCATGCCATGTCAAGTGTTTTGAATCTTCTTCACTGCGATACATGCGCCTAAATCTTGGTATTATAGGAAATACCACACGACTTTTGCTGAGTAGATTCTTTCTTCTTATATCGAGAGACATTGCATTTCGGACACGCTTAAGTAGTTCATATTCGTTTCGAAATAAATGCAATCGTTAGGACACGCATGAATCCTTTCGTAACTCATTCCAATAGAACAAAATCGTTTAGCCTCGTAGGTTCGACTGGGAGTTCATTATCATGTCTGGCAACATATCTTTTATGAGTGTTTAATAAATTCTATAAGCTTTTTCAGACCATCCATTACTCGCTTTTAAGTTGTACAACTTTAATATCGCTGACAGTCTTGTGAATTTAGTACAACATTATATAATTCTTTCTCTGCATCACTCAACAAACTTTCAAACATTTTAGGACAATCTCGAAGATCTTCTTCAACTGCTTTTGCAATCTCATCAACTCGGTCCGGCTCATATGTATCTTGTATCGAAGTCAGTTGAAGCATATGTCGAACTATTCTCAAAATTAATGTTTCTTTTTTTTTCTCACCATGTTTATCCAATGTGTAGCTTTGATCAATTCCATTACATTATAGATGTCCTTCTAATTCATCTCTCTAACACGTTTTCCAAAACAACATTTATAACAGGACAACTACTCTATTTGGATCTTTTTGCATTCTTACTGCAGAACTCAACAAACTCCTTCCACTCCAATTTCATACTCTTTTGACAATCGATTGGCTGAAATCCATTTCCTATCCATATTATACCACCTATATAAATGCAGTAACAAAAATAATAAGCTTTCAACTATCAACAAAGTTTCAAAAAGAAACCAATATCACTAACAATTTCAAACAGAAACGATCATGTGGTATGCGTTTTTGACAATTTCAAAACATAAAGATCATGTGTAAAAGAGATTTATATATATATATATATATATTAACAATTTTTAAGTAGATTTAATATATATGCTAACAAAATATAACAGATCATGTGTTAAAAAGCGATACCTTAGACAACGTAGATGGCCGCACAGTTTTACAGCGTAATAGGTATATTGAAAGCGCATGTGGTAACAGCGATGTGAAATGAATAGGTGTTAAATCAATGACTGTGACAGCGTAGGAATGGCGCGTAATAGGTAGTACGTGAAGGGCATTACAGCGGAAAAAAAAGCGTTGAACTGATACGATGCGCTTCCTTTAGAGCGCATATGACAAGCGGTAAAAGCCTTCAATACGTGATGCGCCATTATTTGACCTACTTACAGCGCTATTTTACAGCGCTTTGAATCAAAAGCCGCTGTGTTAATAGGTTCCGTTTATTTTTAAAAATATAATACAACAGCGCTTGTGTTTAGCAAGCGCTGTAAAATTGGGCGCTGTTAAATGTCATTTTTGGGCGTAGTGTATTAATTATCATCATCATTTCCACCACAACCAGACTTGTTTGTTGTGCATATCCTCCGACAAAACCCTCTTTGATGAAGAAGCAAGGAGGACATAGAGATCTGTAAGACCCATTAATTAAAGTGACATTTATGATATTTTGGTGTATTTTGGATTTTGCTCGGAGGGTTTTTAAGCCAGGTTAATAATATTTTGGAGTTTTTATATCGAAAAAGATATTTCGATGCCAATTAGAATTTCTCGTCGATAAAATAAATTGAATTTAACTGCGGAAAATCCTTTACGGAGAATTTAAGGCGTTTCGGGGTGAAACGTTATAATTTAATAAATATCTAGATTTTGAATATTTGTTTAAGTTTATATTTATTATATTTATATATGTTTGGTTGGAGGAAAAAGAAAGGAAAACTAAGAAGGAAGGAAAAGGAAAAGAAAATAGTATATAAAGGAAGGAAGGAAAAAGACAGAAAGAAAAAACAAAGAAAGAAAAAGAAGGAAGGAATTTCCAAATTCTCCATCTCCTTCCTCTGATTGAAACGTGTGAACCAAAATTCCATCTCTCTGTCCATTTTCGTTTCGTTGCTTCCTTTTCTTCAAAGCTAGTGAATCCAAGGTCGGGTGAGAGCTAGATCAAGGTTTTCGCAACTCACTCTTCCTCTTTGATTCGAAAACGAAGAAAAAACGGTTTGAGTCAAACACAAACCCTCCCGTTTCTTCAAGATCCGAGCTTCATTTCAAGAGTGATAGAGGAGGAAAGTCGCTTACCTCCGTGCTACGGTGCTAGTAAAACTAATTTGGAAGCGGCGTTGCGAGCGGAGATTTTTCCGGAAATTACTCGCGGTAATCGGAAACGCACGTTAAAGCTACGTTGAGGTTAAGGGTCCTTCCAAACTTGCTTAGTTTGCATGGGACCTTATCTGTGGTTGTGTTGGGAAGGAATTTGTTAGGGTTAATGTATCGATTTGGGATAACGAAACTAGTGCGTATGGGTAAAACCCTAGAGTTAGGTTTGCTTTATAGGATGAATGTTTCGTGGTAATGATTTGAATGTCATTGTGTATGATTATGGGTAAATGAAATTTGATGTATCTGGGTGTTATGTTGCGTGATTTGTGTTCGTTGTGTATTTGGTGGTGTTCGCACTTGATGTTTGTAATTGGTGTGGTTGTTGTGATTTTGGTTTTGAATGTGAAAGTATGTTTGAATTTGTTTCTGTGGAATTTGAAAACCATTAAGAGTTAAACGAGTATTAAAAATGTGGGAATCTTTTATACCTCGGTTTAACTAATGTGTATTTGAGGAAAATGTTTAAGTTAACTGGCGTTGAGAATGGGGAATCTCTTATGTTCGGTTACTTAACTATGTTTTTGCAATCGTTTCGGTAAATGTGTTAAGATGGGGAATCTTAATGACTCGTTTACTGAAATGTTTTGCGAGAAAATCGTTTAAGTCAAAAGTATATTAAGAATGGGGAATCTCTTAATGTGACTGTTTGCTTAACGTTTTGTTTTGAAAATCATTAAGTTAAATCGGTATTAAAGAACGGGGAATCTCTTAATGACCTTATTTAATTGTTTGAAAGTCGTTTAAGTAAAGGAGTATGTAAAATGGGGAATCTTTTAATATCTGCATTTGCTTAACGATTGTTGTGAATGGGTCTGTGTATGCTATGCATTTCAATTTTGGTATTGTGTCGACCCGTGATAGGTGACACCTTGGTAAACTGTACTGACCGTGATAGGTTTACGTTTACGATTTACTATTTAGTGACCCGTGATAGGTGACACTTGGTAAACTGTACTGACCCGTGATAGTGGTACGTTTACGAGTGTTACTATTTAGTAATCGTGTTACCCGTGATAGGTGACACATGCGTAAACTGTAACTGAGACCGTGATAGGTGGTACTTTACGATACATTTTTGGTGAATTGTGCTGACCAGTGATAGGTGGCACCTAGGTAAACAGTACTGGTCTGTGTAGGCGGTACGTTTACGATTCCCGCTTTTCTTTTAGTAATCGGTTGACACCGTGATAGGTGACACCTCTGGTAAACTGTATACCCGTGATAGGTGGTACGTTTAATGATTAACGCATTTTAGTAAATCGTGCTGACCCGTGATAGGTGGCACCTCGGTAATTGGTACTTTGGCCTGCGATAGGCGTACAATTATGATTACGGCCCTTCGAAGAGGGTTTTGGTTTGGAATTCCGAGTCATGATTTTGGCATATACGCATTGCATTAGGGTGCCTGGCACGCGAGTCATGTTTGATTTGAGTTTATGATTGAGTGATTCGTATTTTGATTTATCGTGATAACTGAGATGAAGTGTTAAGTTTTATGTGTTGTTTATTGTGTGTAAGTATGTGGTTATCGAACCGTGTGTCGTAGTAATTCGCGTAGGAATTGCTAAGTGTAGGTTGTGGAGTTGATTTGAAGGACTTAGTAATTCATGAATTTTTGGAAAACTGATCAGGTGAATCGATTCCCATCGATTGGATGGGTAAACAGGGACTTGGCAATTCACAAATCGATTAGCATCGATTTCGAATCATTTTTAAAGGATAGTTAGGAAATCGAGTAGGCCAATCGATTAGGCCTTAAGTCAGGGGCTTTCAGGAACCAATCAATCGATTTACCAATCGATTGAATTCAGCCCAGGATTCTGTTTCATTAAGATCCCTCACCAAATCGATTAGGAAATCGATTGGCTCGAACCAGGGGCTCAGGAACCAATCAATCGATTTACCAATCGATTGAATTCAGCCCAGGATTTTGTTTTCATTAAAATCATTCACCAAATCGATTTCCCAATCGATTGGCTCAGTGAAAATCTCAGTTTGAGTTAGATGTCGATTGCTCATGAACTTTATCCATGTCTTGATTTGTTATGTGTTAATTAGGAGATTGAGAACTTCATATTACTTTCATTTTGAATTGGCAAAGTATTGCATGAACTTTTCGCATATTGGAAATCCTGTTAAGATATGCATGCTTAGTTGAAAGTTATTTGAGCATTTGAAAAACTTAAATTGCTATGTGTTAACTGTTATTTTCTGGTTGGTGACCCTTTACAATTATTGGTGGAAATTCTGGGCTTTGCCTCAGATGAGAGTCAGGACGGTCTACCGGTTCGTACCCTACGGACGGGAATGGAGATGGGAAAAGCGTGATTGCAGTTACATTAGGAGGATTCACGGGGGCGTGGAGATACTCAGGGTGTAATAGCTTTTGGCAGAATGATCAGATTAGGATTGTGTATAGGGACTAGGGGTCCTTCTTTTTGGTTGGGAGTAGTTTGTTGGAAACTGTAACTTTTACTATATTTATCAGTTGACATCATCTTTGGATGGGTCCCCATGTAGCATTTGATGTTGTGTAAATGTTTGGATTTGTAATTGGAGAAACTTTTCCGCTTGCTTGTACATTATAATGACTCAATTATTTTCCAGGCATTTTCCTGATTTAATTCTCTGTTTTATTTTTAATTACTTTTAAAAAAAAAAATATACCCTCGTTTGAAAAACGGGGTGTTACAATATCACTTGATGATTATGCAAATATCTCATTGGCTTTTGGTCACTATGTATTTTGTACAAAGATCAATATAGACTTT